>BSBK01008114.1:0-2500 GCA_027943335.1 Chamaecyparis obtusa
AATGGATATCATTAATTAATATGTCACATCAAATTATTCAAGTTATATGCCACATCAAATTAATTGTAGAATTTGAATTAAAAAATGAACAAATTAATAAGTATACAGGAATCATAACACATGGTACATCAATAAATGATATTATTATTTATATATATGACTAGTTCAAGGGCTCCATAGGGAAAGAACTAGTAAGAAAACCCCACTTCTTAGCCCAATTACAATATGATTAAAAATAAAATAAACATTCAATGAAATAATTTAATGTATCATCTTCTAGGGCTCCTGCATATGACTGTCACACGTGTAAAGTTGTACACTTTATACCTATTCAAATAAGAAATTAATTAGAAAAACTATCTTTAATGCACAACTAACTATAAATTTGACATAATAAGATCTATCACTTGTACATGTCTAATGTCTAATATCTAACTAACTATAAACTTGACATAATTAAAAAACACTTACACATGTACACATGTGATTTATTAGAGTGTACCATCTGCATATGAGTGTCACACATGTGTAAAGTTGTAGTTGATACCTATTCAAACAAGAAATTAATTAGAACTAACTCCAAATTTGACATAATAATATATTGAACTTGTACATGTCTAATGTCTAATAGAACTAACTATATAAACTTTCAACATAATTAAAAAGCACTCACATGTCTCTAAATCTGATTCAACCTAGTGTACCATCTGCATCCTCTCTTTTTTGTAATGCTTCTATGATTGCCTCATGCTCTTCCATTGAAAGGGTCCATAAGACTTTATTGGTGGGCCTCCCTTTGTATCTTTCTAATTTGATATTCGTTGCACCACTAAATGAGAATACTGCATAATTTTCTTTTCTAATTGGTAGTCCTCAACGCTGGTAACCCATTTCTTCTTGTTAGGTATTTTCGTAGCCATGTACCAACAACCACAACAGACCCAATTGGATACTGAAAACCATCATCATCTACTTGATGACATATCAACTTTTTCTTAGGTTCCACACATCTAGCAAGCCAGTACTCAGTTTGCTCATCATTATCCTCAGGTGCAACAACAGCATACACATGCCCTGTAAAAATAATTAGTTTCATATGCATGTATGTAAAAAACCTACACTTATAAATGTAAATTTGAATAAATAAATACCAGGTTGTATCAGATCTAAAACACGATCATAATCTTCTGATGCAAATGCATGATCTGGGTCTTCACTAGTTGAATTGCCTGGAACTTGTGTCTCAGTAGGTGTTAAGGATCTTTGTTTCCATTCTTCAACCCATTCTGTACTCTCGCATTGTTCCCATTCACCTGCAACACAAAATTGACAAAAACATGCTAGCTCCCTAGTCCATATAGTCCAAGTGTTAGAATCAGAACTTCTAAATGAATGCCATTTTGCTGACCCATTTATCGTATCACACTCATATCTTGAAAGGATATAATTCTCTTCTACTAGCCAGAAGAAACGTTTGATTGTAGAATTCTAATTTGATCCTGTAGATAAACTTGTACTACACCATTCAACAATTTCACGTGCATTTTTAAATTTGGATTTTTCTTCAAACTTGAGTTGTTCTCTTGAAAGGGCCCTCTTAACACATGCACCAGCACCATCATGTTCTCCTTTCCCGTGTCCAGCTTCAAAAAAACTCCAGATATGTTCGACATTGGTTTTCTTATGTGTCCTACTCAACCAATAAAACATTCTAGCATTCTTGAATTGACCTGTGCAATTATCTGACCATATTAGATGTTGTGTCATTTGAATTTTTCTCTCCTTTAAATTGTCATAAAATGTCTCCATGCAATATTGCACAAACTCTGATGAGTGTAGTTTATTATCACTCATATAGAAGTGGTACTCCCTCAAAAAAATTTTATCCTCTTCTGTACTATCAGGTGCATGCCTATAGACAATATGAACAAAAATGGCTACTTGTACTGAATTATAATATTGAGATTGGATCTCATCTTGTGGTGCAAGAGTATAGTTCTCTGCAAAGTCTACTACTGAAAGTAAACTACCCACTGGGAATGTATTCTTGCATATGCGAAATTGTTCATCAAGCCATCTAGCATTATGAGAGTGTTTCACATATTTAGGTATGATCTTACACTTGAATTCATTCATGAATGCGTGAACACTAATGCTTTCATTTATTAGGTCACATCGTCTTCCAACCTTTCCATCCTTCAATGGATATTCAACAATTTTAAATCTTTGCACATCAATCATTTGTTGTCCGAATTCAGTTGTAGGAGTTTCATGAAAACACTCATCTAATAATGCAAGATTGCCACATATATTGCATACACCAGAAACACATGCATTGAAAAGAAAATATTGGTCATTATGTGGGTTACAAAACAAACTTGAGATGAACTCCTTTATAACTTGAGGTGGAATTTGGATACCACATTCCTGTAACATTTCTTTAGTATGCATAGTACCATGTATAGATTGAAATAAATCATAATGGTAACGAAATTGGACA
>BSBK01008114.1:7500-164199 GCA_027943335.1 Chamaecyparis obtusa
ATTACACAACATCCTCCTCTTACTTTACCAGTTGCATGGCGTCACACCTAAAAAGACTTCATTTAGTACATGTGATCTCCATCATATTTCTCTTTATGGAGAGGATTTGAAGATTGATGTTAATTTTTCTCCTAATGATCTTACTTTCGACTATAATTTACCTTCTCCCCCCCTCTAGGGATCAAGGTTTAGTGATTTATGGAGATCCTACAATGCCCTTTATTGGTAGGAATGATAATCCTCCTATTTGGGCTGAACCTTTGGATTTGGATGTTGATTACTCTCTTCCTCATGAAACCATTGTGGCTGATCCCTTGGACAAAGACATTTATTTATCCCCACCTCATGAATATTCTTTGATAAAAGAGGGTGACATATTCATACATGATGATAACTCTTTTTCTAAAACACATGTAGACATTTTAGTGAAAGAAGATGATATTATAGATTCTTTACCTCCATTTGGGATTCATTCTAGTGATGAGGCATTAGTGGAGAATGATATGAATTCCCTTAATGTTCTCCCTATTAGTGATGATCTTATGGAGAATCAAGATCTTACCTCATTTCCTCCTAGGATGTTTTCTTTTCTTCCTTCTTGTGAATCTATTTGTAGTGTTGAGACAACTAATATGGTTTTTTCAAAACCCTTGTTGACTATCAAAGGTTGTCCTCGCATTACTATCAAAGGTAAACCTATGGAGTCTTTACAGTCTTTCATTGATCAATATTTGATAGCTCACACATATTGTACAAGGAATAATCCTCAACCTAATCTAGTGGTTTCTACTTCATTTCCACCTTCTCAATCTATTCTCCCTCCTCCACCCCATCTTCCTAGTAAGGAGTATGATTTGATAAAAAAATTACAAAATTTTCCTGCCAAGATTTCTTTATGGGAGCTCCTTCAAACTTCACCTACCTACTATAAAGCCTTGCAAAAAGCTCTAGCAACTCTTCCCACTCCACCTCCTAATAAAGACAACATCAATAACTTCTTACAATGCATGCATGCTACCCCAGGTCCTCCTAACATTGTATTTACTCAAAAGGATTTTCCTTCTAAAGAAGTTTAGAATCAATATGATGCTCTTATGGTTGTTGTTTCTATCAATAAAAGTATCATTCATAGGACCTTCATTGATAATGGACTCTGGGTGTAATGTTTGTAGCATGGACATGCTCAAAGTGATTAAATCCAATCTTTCAACTAGTCAACCTGACAATGTTCCTATACATGGTTTTGGTAACATTTGCTAAGAACATTTTAGGTGTCATTACCTTACCTATCAAATTAGGACCAGTCATCTTGAATACACCTATTCATGTTATGCTTGGACCTCTCAATTATAACCTTCTTTTGTTTAGACCTTGGTTGCATGAGATGCATGTCATTCCTTCCACCCTTCATCGTAAAGTCAAGTTTATATAGAGCAACAAGATGTATTCACTTCATGCAAATGATGCACCTAATCCTTGTCTGAATATTCAAACTCACACTACTCTTGTTTCTAATAGTAATCCTTCTTCCTCTAATGCTCTTCCTAGTGATGATTGGGGAACCTTGGATTTTACTCCTACCTTTATTGGAGAGTATAAGGTTAATGATCTTGATTTTATGAAGCAACAAAGAGAATTTGAACTATGAGTTTTTACGTCTACTTCTAAAGCCCTTTGTAATAACTTTTTCATTGCTTCTACCCACAATGAATCTATCAAACCTACTAATGATGACATAGTGACTACTGAAGTTCCATTGATTCCTTCAGATATGGTTTCTTGTTAGGGTCCTGGTTATCACTTCCTAGTTAAACAAGGATTTAATGGTCAAGCATGTGGTAAACATAAATAGGGAATTCAAGTGCCCTTACACACTGGGGGGGTATGATAATTCTTATCGATTGGGATTTAATCCTCAACAACAAATCAATGTTAACAACATCTCAAATAACACTTCAAAATATGATGAAACTATGAAGGAATTTGATCAAGAAGTTCTTTTTCCTAAAACTCCTTCATTCTAAGATGATTTACTAGACCTAAATGCAAAAAGAAACATAGTCCACATTTGAAGTATCTTCCTTTTTGTTTATATCATATATTTCATGATCACTCAACTAATGAATTTCATGCTTTAGATTATAAGATTAGGCAGCTCATTGATAGTAATGTTATTTATATATCACATGGCAATGAGTTGTATTTGAATCCCGTTTTATCTAAATAACATCTATGTTCCTATTATAGAGCTTCACATTATGTAAACAATGTTAGGCTAATTCTTGGGGGCTCATTGTCTTGCATAGTCCTTGTGAGTGATATAATAAATCTCCTTCCATCCTTGTTCCTGTGCTTGGGGGGCAAGGATGCCATCTCCTTTTATTTTGTCTTTCTATGATCCATTGTTCCCTTGGTTAAGTAGTATCTATCTATTATGTGATATCCAATCATACATGAAAATTTTGGTTTGCATTAAGGATCTCTATCCCTTATCATAACCTAATTTATTGATTGACATTGCATTACTTTTTCACTTCTTGCATGATATCTCTTTGCATTTGTCCCTTCCATGGCCTCATAGGAGTTGTGACCTTCTTGGCTTGGATTGGGTGTTGTGTATGGATATTGTCTTGATGTTGAAGAAGGCTTTATCCTGGTTCTTTTCTTTCCTTAACATGTCAAAATAGTATGTTTTTTCCATCTTAAGGAGGGGGGCATATATACAGCCTCCCTCACTCTATATTATGTATTTTTGTTCTTACCTTTTGTTTTGTAGCATGCTAAATCTCAAAAGGTAATGCACATAAGCTGCTAGTTCTTGAAGAGACACGCATTTCCAATATGCTAAATCCTCTGAAGGTAACACACATAAGTTGCTAAATCATAAAGGGACACGCATTTCCAATTTAAAATATGCTAAATCTTGGATGGTAACGCACATAAGTTGCTAAATCCTGAAGGGACACACATTTCCAATATGCTAAATCTTTCAATGGTAACACACATAAGTTTCTAAATCCTGAGGAGACACACATTTCATATTCATAGTGATACAAGAAGGTGGATCTATGGGTATTCAAGAAGTCATCAGAAGATGCATTACAATTGAAAAGCACAATTTTTGTGTGAACTATCGGGTCTTGCTACCTATTGGGCTCTCCCTCCAAGGTGATTCATGGTAGGGTGGGCATCTTACTACATGAGGTAATCACTTTCTCCTTTCTCTCTTTTCACTTTCATGCTAGTAGGACCGGATCATGAAGCTATGTTATTTATAGTGTTTCTCTTGTCTTTCTTATGTAATCATTTATTTTTTTATGATAGCTTTCCAAATATGATATTAGTATGAGAAATATTTCTTAGAAAGGTTTCTTATGCTAGTTGATTTGGGTTTGTTTGTACTAACCCCTGTTCCTTTGGTTTTCTCTTTTCACACCCTCATGTGTGTATGTTGAGTTAGAATCCTTAGCCTGGGGGCTTGTTTCCTTAGTTAAGTGTTATTTTATCTTGTTGAGAATCCACTTGGATCTCCTCATTCTTCTCCTTTACCAAGAGTTTGCATCAAATTCATACTCTTGCTAAAGTGGGTGCTTAATGTAGCATCTTAAAATCCAAGCACTTCCATGTTAAGAGCATTTAGCCCTTTGAGTAAATGATTTTGGATCATGTCAAGAACCTTGAATGATTCCGTGGCTTAAATCTATTATTTTCCCCTGATTTTGTCCCCTTTTCCACTTTCTTTCTACATTTTCCTAGCACTCTGGACTGAGACCCTGAGATCTGTGACCTCAAGGTCAAGGATGACCTTTAAGGGGTCAAGGATGACCTTGAGGGTCAAGTATGACCTTTTCCTTGACCTAGGTTAGGGTCAACCTCATCGTTGACCCTGAGTCCAAATTTCAAGGTCCCACAATTCTTGGATGTCAGGTTTTGGAAAGAATTGTTTTCCCGCTTTCAGGTCAGCTGTTTTGGTCTACGAAATGGTAAACTCTTAAATTATATTTAAATTAGGTCTATTCCTAAAGGTTTGAGGCCTAGTTATAATTTAATTCCCCAAGGTGTCACCTCTAGAGGATTGTGCCCTAGATCACTATAAGAGGAAGCCTTCCTCTCTCATTTTCTCCATCAAGTTAAGAAATTTCATGATCAAGGCATCAAGTTTTGAAATCAAGTGCTCAAGGTTTTCTCAAGGCAAGATCATGCAAGCATCCATTCAAGAAATAATCCATTCAAGAAATCATCCATTCAAGTCATCATCAAACAATCAAGTTCTCCATTGAAGATCAAGGATTCAAGCATTCAAGCCATTGAAGGGATTTGGTTCAAACATTCAAGATTCATCATTTAAAACTCTAGATCTAGCCATCATGGTGGTGTGATCTTCCTTCTAGATCCTTTTTTTCATCTTCAAGATCTATTCATTCTTCCCTCAAGGTGGATTCCAAGCATACAATCATGGAGGTTTTGATTTATATTTGTTAATGTTATGTTCAAGCTTTCATATCAATATATTTGATTACATTTCAAATACAATTTGTATATCTATTGAATATCATAGCTTCATTGTTAGATCTACTTCTACTACTTACTAGCATTCTCTATTTCAATTTCATTATTAAGGTTGATTCCAAATCAGGGTTTGACCAAGGCAAACCCCCCATCCAAATAATAAAAAAAATCTTTTTCTTGTAGGTACAAGTGCAAGACTGTGAATCAGAGCTTGGATCCAGATACCCTTTTCGGAGAAATTTTGAGATCCACAAACAAAGTCAAAGATGACCTTCAAAATTTTGAAGTAGTCCTTGACCTTTTATCTAGGTCAAAGACTACCTACTTCCAGAAAGATAAAAATTTTTTAGGTGTTATCTGTCTCGGCATTTCCAGTCCGGAACAGGTTGCAGAATTGCCCGATACTGTACATAGACATCAAAAATTAGCATTTTCTAGATCTGCCCAATTTTGAGATTAGTATTTTCCTTCCATTTATTTCAGATTTCAAGCATATACTCTTCATAATGAAATATAAGGTTTTCTCCTTTGTTCATATTCTCCATTGTTTGATTCTTTTGTGCATTGATCACTTCTTTGTGGTTTATCGATTCAAATATTTCTATTTGGGAATTTGTATTGAGGATAGGTCCTATATTCCACTCCTATATCATACATCTTATCCCTATTCAAATTCAAACTTCAATCAATAGGAGGTGATTCAATTTCACTACTATTCATTTTGGTGCACCCGACAAGCTTACCCCCTATCTTTTCTTGAGTTAGATGCCCTATTGTGTTTGTTGTATCTTATGTGTTCACCTGTATCCTTTACATTTTGGTGAACCCGCAATAGACAAATCTTTAGTTTTTATGTTAGATTTTTATTTTATGTTAGATCTTACATGCTTATAAAAGTAGATTTCCCTTATGCTCTTGCATTTATATTTCAAAAATACAAAAAAACTTTTACATTTCTTTGTGGAAATAGAGGCCCTATTGTGTTTGATTTTCATTTGAATTCATTTGGATATATCTAGATCTATTTTCTAGGCATTTCTTTATTTGTTATCATGTTGCACAAGTTGTTTCAAATGTTTTCCAAAACTTTTGGGATTACACAACATCCTCCTCTTACTTTACCATTGCATGGTGTCACACCTAGAAAGACTTCATTTAGTACATGTGATCTCCATCATATTTCTCTTTATGGAGAGGAATTGAGGACTGATGTTAATTTTTCTCCTAATGAACTTACTTTCGACTATAATTTACCTTCTCCCCCATCTATGGATCAAGGTTTAGTGATTTATGGAGATCCTCCAATGTCCTTTATTGCTAGGAAAGATAATCCTCCTATTTGGGATGAACCTTTAGATTTAGATGTTGATTACTCTCTTCCTCATGAAACCATTGTGGATGATCCCTTGGACAAAGACATTGATTTATCTCGTCCTAATGAATACACTTTGATACAAGAGGGTGATATATTCATACATGATGATAACTCTTTTTCTAAAACACATGTAGACATTTTAGTGAAAGAAGATGATATTATAGATTCTTTACCTCCATTTGGGATTCCTTCTAGTGATGAGGCATTAGAAGAGAATGATATGAATTCCCTTAATGTTCTCCCTCTTAGCGATGATCTTATGGAGAATCAAGATCTTACCTCATCTCCTCCTCGGATGTCTACTTTTCTTCATTCTTGTGAATCTATTTGTAGTCCTAAGACAACTAGTATGGTTTTTTTGAAACCCTTGTTGACTGTCAAAGGTTGTCCTCACATTACTATCAAAGGTAAGCCTATGGAGTCTTTACAATCTTTCAATGATCAACATTCAATAAGTCACACATATCATACAAGGAATAATCTTCAACCTAATCTGGTGGTTTCTACTTCGTTGCAACCTTCTCAATCTATTCTAATTCATCCTCCACCCCATCTTCCTAGCAAGGAGTATGATTTGATAAACCAATTACAAAATACTCCTACCAATATTTCTTTATGGGAGCTTCTTCAAACTTCACCTACCTAGTATGAAGCATTGCAAATAGCTCTAGCAACTCTTCCCACTCCACCTCCTAATCAAGAGAACATCAATAACTTCTTACAATGCATGCATGCTACCTCGAGTCCTCCTAACATTGTATTTACTCAAAAGGATTTTCCTTCTAAAGAAGTTCAAAATCAATATGATGCTCTTATGGTTTTTGTTTCTATCAATAAAATTATCATTTGTAGGACCTTGATTGATAATGGATCTGGGCTTAATGTTTGTAGCATGGACATGCTCAAAGCAATTAAAGTCAATCTTTCAACTATTCAACCTAACAATGTTCCTATATGTGGCTTTGGTAACATTGCTAAGAACACTTTAGGCATCATTACCTTACCTATCAAAGTAGGTAGTCATCTTCAATACACCTAGTCATGTTATGCCTGGACCTCTCAATTATAACCTTCTTTTGGGTAGACCTTGGGTGCATGAGATGCAGGTCATTCTTTCCACCCTTCACCATAAAGTCAAGTTTATACATAACAACAAGATGTATTCACTGCATGCGGATGATGCACCTAATCCTTATCTAAATATTCAAACCCACACTACTCCTATTCCTAATAGTAATCCTTCTTCCTCTAATTCTCTTCTTGGTGATGATTGGGGAACCTTGGATTTTACTCCTACCTTTATTGGAGAGTATAAGGTTAATGATCTTGATTTTATGAAGAAAAAAATAGAATTTGAACAAGGAGTTTTTACTTCTACTTCTAAAGCCCTTTGTAATAACTTTTTCATTGCTTCTACCCACAATGAATCTATCAAACCTAGTAATGATGACATAGTGACTACTGAAGTTCCATTGACTCCTTCTGATATGGTTTCTTGTTATGGTCCTGGTTATCACTTCCTAGTTAAACAAGGATTTAATGGTCAAGCATGTGGTAAACATAAACAGGGAATTCAAATTCCCTTATGCATTGGGGGGCATGAGCATTCCTATGTAATGGAATTTAATCCTCAACAATAAATCAATGTTAACAACATCTCAAATAACACTTCAAAACATGATGAAACTATGAAGGAATTTGACCAAGAAGTTCTTTTTCCTAAACTCCTTCATTCTAAGATGATTACTAGACCTAAACGCAAAAAGAAAAATAGTCCACACTTGAAGTATCTTCCTTTTTGTTTATATCATAGAATTTATGATCACTCAACTAATGAATGTCAAGCTTTACATTATAAGATTAGGTAGCTCATTGATAGTAATGTTATTTATATATGATGTGGAAATGAGTTGTATTTGAATCTTGTTTTCTCTAAATAAAATCTATTGTCCTATTATAGAGCTCCACATTATGTAAACAACGTTAGCCTAATTGTCAGGGGCTTGTTGTCTTTCATAGTGTTGTGAGTGATATAATAGATCCCCTTCCATCCTTGTTCCTATGCTTGGGGTGCAAGGATGCCATCTCCTTTTATTCTATCTTTCTGGGAACATTATCTAATTGAATAGAGGTAATTTGTAATCACCTCTATATGTGTAAGTGTGTGGGGGAAATATGAGATTCACTCCTAAATCCAAATTCCCAAAGGAGAGATCCAATTTGGTCAACCAAAAGGTTAATGCTCAATCGAATCAATCTATGAAGAATATCAAAGAGAGAGAAACCCTATACTTCCCTATAGTTGGATTATGCTTTAAATCTGAAATAATTGAAATGCAAATACTAACCTTAAATTAGCACAAATCTAGAAAATGTCATTTTCTGATTTTTGTGTGTACTTTCAGACAATTCTACAATCTATTCTGGACTAGAAATGCCAAGACAAAGAAAACCCAAAAATCTTTCTCCAAGATGAGCTCAGGTCAACTTTGACCCTCATAAAAGGTCAAAGGCTAGATTCTTTATTTGAAGGTCAATTTTGTCTCTGTTCGCAGATATCAAAAGTTCATCGAAAAGGGTATCCAAATTCACTCTCAGATCCAAAATCCCGCACCTATACCTACAATAAAATGGGGGTTTTTTTTGTTTGTTTGGGGGCTTTGCCTTGGTGAAACCTCAATTTTGAATCAACCTTAATATTGAAATTGAAATAGGAATGCTAGCAAGTAGTAGAAATGGATCTAATAATGAAGCTATGCAATTTGATAGATATGTAATTGTATTTTGAATGTAAACAAGTATATTGATATGAAAGCTTGCACATAACATCAATAAAAGTAAATCAAACCTCCATGATTGTATGGTTGGAATCCACCTTGAGAGTAGAATGAATGGATCTTGAAGATTAACCAAAGGATCTTGAAGGAAGATCACATCATCATGATGGCTAGATCTAGGGTTAAAATGATGAATCTTGAATGCTTGAATCCTTGATCTTCAATGGAGAACTTGGATGGATAAGAGGACTTGAATATTTGAATGGATTCTTTCTTGAACTTGAGAAAATCTTGAGAGCTTGGTGTCTTGATCATGAAAGTGGACAGTGAAAATGAGAGAGGAAGGCCTCCTTTTATAGTGAACTAGGGCACAATCCTCTAGAGGGGCCACCTTGGAGAATTAAATCCAAATTAGGTCCTAACCTTTAGAAAATATACCTAGATTAAATGCAATTGAAGGATTTACTATTTTCAAATCCGAAATGGATGACCCGGAGATGGGAAAACAAATATCCCGAAAGCCTGATACTTGGAAATCAAGGATTTTGAAGATTTGAAGGAAGGGGGAAAAATCAATGTTGGGAATGACCTATTCAAATTTGAGCTTGATCCTAACCTAGTCAAGTTTGACCTTGAATCTGACCCTGGTCCTAGATCTAGTTAGAGTCAGGACAGAAGGTCCCAAGGATGCTCGGAGACCTAGAAATGATACTAGAACAGGATAGAATGCTAGGGATAAGCATAAAATCCTATGATGACTATGATGAAGGCTAGGAGGACCTATTTATAAGTCCTACCTAGAAAATAGAGCCATGAAAGAGGGAAATTCAAGAGAATCCTTAAGATCCTAACCCTAATTTCACCTAGAATGAAGCAAAAAAGAAGTGGAAAGTAGGGAGAAAGCCAGATCAAAGAAAAGATCAATTCAAGGCATCTAATATGACCCCAAACCACTTACTCAAAGGGATAAACACTCTTAGCATGGAAGTGATTCCATTTTAAGATGATACATTAAGCCCCCACTTTAGCAAGAGTATGGACTCAATGCAAACTCTTGGTAAAGGAGAAGGAAGAAGAGATCCCAGCGGATTCAAAATAAGATAGAATGACACTTAGTTAGGAACACTAGCCCCTAGACAAAGGATTCTAACTCAACATACATGTACAAGGGTGTGACAGACAAAAGGACACAAAAAAGGGGTTAGTACTAAAACAAACCCAAATCAACTACTAAAAGAAACCTTACTAAGAAATATTTCTTATACTAATATCATATTTGGAAAACTGTCATAAAAGCATAAATGTTTACATAAGAAATACAAGAACAACACTATAAATAACATAGATTCATGATCCAATCCTACTAGCATGAAAGCAAAAAGAGAGAAAGGGAAAAGAGTGATTACCTCGCCTAGTAAGATGCCCACCTTACCATGAATCACCCTGGAGGGAGAGCCCAATAGGTTCACCTATAAACTATGCTTGCAATTGTAATACATCTTTTGATAGCTTATGGAATACTCATAGATCCACCTTCTTGTATCACTATGAATATAAAATGTGTCTCTTTAGGATTTAGCAACTTATGTGCATTACCTTCGAAAGATTTATCATATAGGTGCATGTCTTTTCAGGATTTAGCAACTTATGTGCTTTACCTTCCAAGATTTTTCATATTTGAAATTGGAAATGCATGTCCCTTTAGAATTTAGCAACTTATGTGCATTACCTTTAGAGGATTTAGCATATTGAAAAACTTGAAAAATGTGTGTCTCCTCAGGATTTAGCAACTTATGTGTGTTACCTTTGGAAGATTTAGCATATATAAAAATAAAACACTATAGTACAAGGGAGACCCTATTTATGCCCCCCTCCTTAATATGGAAAAAACATACTATTTTGACATGTTAAGGAAAGAAAAGAACAAGGATAAAGCCTTCTTCAACATCAAGACAATATCCTCAATCAATACCCAATCCAAGCCAAGAAGGTCATAGCTCCTATGAGGCCATGGAAGGGACGAATGTAAAGAGATATCATGTAGGAAGTGAAAATAAAGTAACCCTTATGAGGGATAGCATACTATTTAGTTTCCAAGGTGGGAGATATATCAACCATGGAAACCCAATGTAAAACAACAAAAGAGGTTGTTATCAAGGACATAGGTCCTCAATGCAAACCAAAATTTTCATGTATGATTAGATGTCACATAATAGATAAATACTTCTTAACCAAGGAAAGCGGTGAATCCTGAAAAGACAAAAAAGAAGGAGATGGCATCCTTTCTCCCCAAGTGTAGGAACAATGATGGAAGAGGATACCTACTTCACAAAGCAAGGGGATATCCTATTTACAACAATGTATACTATATCCTTAGCGAGGGATATTGAC
Source organism: Chamaecyparis obtusa (assembly GCA_027943335.1). Classification (NCBI taxonomy): domain Eukaryota; kingdom Viridiplantae; phylum Streptophyta; class Pinopsida; order Cupressales; family Cupressaceae; genus Chamaecyparis; species Chamaecyparis obtusa. The sequence goes on from BSBK01008114.1 coordinate 18,553, forward strand.
CCCTACATCCAAGAGTATAGATAATCATGAAAAGGATATGTCACTCACGGAAAAGGATCCTCAAAGAGAGAGATCTTATCAACAAGACCTCTGCCAAAGAGGAGTGCTTTTAGATAAAATATCAACTTTCAAGAATGAGGGAACAAAGATTCAATCATCAAGCCCCCTGCAATCAAGAGGAAGAGGAATCTTTGCAATGAGGGAAAGAACTCTAACATCAAAGCCAAGATGAGAGTTTATAAAGAACATAATTTTCAAAATAGAGAAGAAGTGATGACCTAGGATAACAACTTCTCATATAAGAAGGTTGTCCATAGTCAAAACATCTATCAATATGTTTGAAATAATATTGTAATGTAAACAAATATCACTAGGCTAAGGAAAGAAGTTTCCTAGAAAAAGAGAAAGAAAGAGGTACCTTGCCCCCCAAGAATAGAAACAAGGGATACCTTCACAAAACCCATGTCCTAGGAAAGATATCTTGAAAAGAAAATAGAATGCAAAGCCATAGAAAAATAGTAGAGAAAGAATACCAATTAAGCCCCAATAAAAGACCTAATGGATCCTAGGAGACTGGATGAAAATACACCTCTTGCCCCCTAGTCATGAGACAAGAGGGGAAGAACATTTACATTATATCTAATAGAGGGGAATCCCCTATATCAAAATTATGAAGGAATTGTAAAACTACACGAGAATGAGATATAATTCCTAAAGCAACCCTTTCTCTAACATATAACTTGAAATGTTTACAATCGGCAAGTAAATGTTTGTTACTATAATGAAAAGGACATTTGTATTTATATAAAGCATCTATTGACATAGGTCTAAAGATTTATTTCTTGGAATTCATTAGCTCAACATATACCTTCTTAGTGACTTCTTGATGAGTATTAGGGCTATCTAATATAGCTGTAGGGAGAAGAATGTGAAGAGGAGGACGATGATCAACACCACTTAACTTGACTTGAGATTTTGAACATCCAACACCACACATATCTGGTCTAGGGGGTATATGAACTGGAAACCTAATACCATGCTCATTAACTCCTAGCCCTAAACCTTTATAACCTTGTTTAGTCACCATATTATATCCGGTAGTATACATATTATGTAAAGTTTATATAGGAGGTGATTGATTATCATGTTCATGAGTAAAGGTTGTATAAGGTGTGATAGTAGGCTTTGAAGAAGTTTCTTTACCCTTTCCTTTAATATCATCATGAATCAGAGGAGAAGGTAAATCAAAGAAATCTTGCACATCTACATCCTGAGCTATAGCTTGAATTCCATCATAGGTACGGGAAGAGCAAGGATGAATAGATGGAGAATTAGGTATCAGATTAGGATTGATAGGAATAGGATTGAGATTGATAGGATTAGGATTAGGATTAATAGGATTAGGAAGATTAGGAGATGGTGTATCATCTACCAAATTCTTCACATAATCCAAAAGATGAATGAGACTACCACATAAATCCCTAAGAAAAGTTTTAAATGTAGGTAGACTAGTATCAGTCAATTTCAAAAAAGCATAGGCGAGAGCAAAGTGAAGGGTCATCAACATAATGAAGTGAATGATATTCTCATAAACATCATAGGTATTACAAAGAGATGCTTAAAGAAGACTAATAAAGAACATGACCATGCACCAAAACATCTTAACAATCTCCATAATAAATGAAATGCAAGAAATGTTTTTGTATTTTATTGACTATTATTTTTATTATTTTTATTTAAAATGCAAGAGCATAAACTAGATCTAATCTAAATGCACGAAAGGATCTAAAATCTAACACAATAGGGCATCTAATTCCATAAAAGAAAAGGAGAGTAAGTATGTCCGGTTCACCACAATGAATAGAGGTAATTTGGAATCACCTCTATATGTGTAAGTGTGTGGAGGAATATGAGATTCACTCCTAAATCCAAATTCCCAAAGGAGAGATCCAATTTGATCAACCAAAAGGTTAATGCTCAATCAAATCAATCTATGAAGAATATGAAAGAGAGAGAGAGAGAGAGAGAGAGAGAGAGAGAGAGAGACCTATACTTCCCTATAGTTGCATTATGCTTGAAATATGAAATAATTGAAATGAAAATACTAATCTTAAATTAAGGCAAATCTAGAAAATGTCATTTTCTAATGTCTATGTGTACTTTCGGGTAATTCTACAACCTATTTTGGACTAGGAATGTCGAGACAAAGAAAACCTAGAAATATTTCTCTAAGATGAGGTCAAGTCGACTTTGACCCTCATAAAAGGTCAAAGGCTAAATTCTTTATTTGAAGGTCGATTCTATCTCTGTTCGCAGATCTTGAAAGTTCAACGAAAAGGGTATCCAAATTCACTCTCAGATCTGAAATCTTGCACCTGTACCTACAAGAAAATGGGGGTTTTTGTTGTTTGTTTGGGGGGTTTGCCTTGGTCACACCCTGGTTTGGAATCAACCTTAATATTGAAATTGAAAAAGGAATGCTAGCAAGTAGTAGAAATGGATCTAACAATGAAGCTATGAAATTTGATAGATATGTAATTGTATTTTGAATGTAAACAAGTATATTGATATGAAAGATTCCACATAACATCAATAAATTTAAATCAAACCTCCATGATTGTATGGTTGGAATCCACCTTGAGAGAAGAATGAATGGATCTTGAAGATTAACCAAAGGATCTTGAAGGAAGATCACACCATCATGATGGCTAGATCTAGGGTTAAAATGATGAATCTTGAATGCTTGAACCAAATCTATTCAATAGCTTGAATACTTGAATCCTTGATCTTTAATGGAGAACGTGGATGGAGAAGAGGACTTGAATGTTTGAATGGATGCTTTCTTGAACTTGAGAAAATCTTGAGAGCTTGGTGTCTTGATCATGAAAGTGGATGGTGAAAATGAGAGAGGAAGGCCTCCTTTTATAGTGAACTAGGGCACAATCCTCTAGAGGGGCCAACTTGGAGAATTAAATCCCAATTAGGTCCTAACCTTTAGAAAATATACCTAGATTAAATTCAATTGAAGGATTTACCATTTTGAAACCCGAAATAGCTGACCCGGAGGTAGGAAAACAAATATCCTGAAAGCTCGATACCCGAAAATCAAGGATTTTGAAGATTTGAAGGAAGGGGGAAAAATCAAGGTTGGGACTGACCTAGTCAGGTTTGAGCTTGATCCTAACCTAGTCAGGTTTGAGCTCAATCCTGACCTAGTCAAGTTTAACCTCGAATCTAACCCTAGTCTCGGATCCAATTAGAATCTAGACAGAAGGTCCCAGGGATGCCCAGAGACCTAGAAATGATACCAGAATAGGACAGAATGCCAGGGATAAGCATAAAATCCTATGATGAGTATGATGAAGGCTAGGAAGACCTATTTCTAATTCCTACCTAGAAAATAGAGCCACAAAAGAGGGAAATTCAGGAGAATCCTTAAGATCCTAACCCTAACTTCACCTAGAATGAAGCAGAAAAGAAGTGGAAAGCGAGGAGAAAGTCAGATCAAAGAAAAGATCAATTCAAGGCATCCGATATGACCCCAAACCACTTACCTAGAGGGATAAACTCTCTTAACATGGAAGTTCTTCCATTTTAAGATGATACACTAATTAATTAATAATTAGGTCTTTTATTATTATTTTCACTTAATCTAAACTTAGGTTCATTTTATCTTCTGTAATATTTAGTTATTTTTAGCATATGTTGTCTTATTCATTATGATGTAGATATTTGTCAAGATCTCTTTTGATATTCTTCTAAGATTTATTTAAAAATATTATCATTGCAAATTTAGAAGCATTCATTATATTCATTTGTATCAGTAATCTTTTGAGCATCAACACACATCTCAAAGTTGTTGAGAAAATATTTCTTGATTAATCTCCATTAGTGACACTTGTAAATTCTTATTCATGAGGTTTTGGATTTGAAAAATAACACCAACATGGTATAAAATCTCTTTATCTAGACTAATATCTTGTCTATTTTATGAGAGATCCAACCTTCAGGAGTCAAATCAGGTCATCTCGGAGAAAAAAAAAACTAGGTTTGCTTCATATCTAAAAAATGTATCTAGTTCAAATTGTCAATTTGTCAAAATTCATGAAATTTTGAGAGAAAAACAAAAGCCATAGATTATTGAAAAAATGATTTGGCCATTAAAAAATTCATAATTTTTTTGAAATAATATATCTTGTCTTTGTTGTTTGGCTTGAAAAATCATCTGGGTATTTGTTGAATTATGCCTACAAATAGTAAATTTTGTCACAATCATATTAGAATGGTATTTTTTTTTCTAGTTGCCAACTCACAAAATTTAGCATTTTTTGTCACGAATTCTACATACAATGTCAAAATTAGTCAAATGGGATACCATCAAAAATGTAATTCAAGACATTGCAATGATAGCTAGCTCATCTTCAAATTCAACTCCAAATTTTTATTATACTCGAAAGAAAATATTTAGTCTCTAATTTTGAGCTTGTATATTTTCACCAATATCTCTATTTTTGTGACTCTTGTAATGTTGGAAAGATAATTTGAATCTATACATGCATTTTTTTTCATGTTTTACCTCAAATATATGATTTTCCATTTCCTTAGAATAAAAAATGTTCGCTTATAGAAATTCTTAACCAAAGAAGATTTATTTTATTAGTAGAGTTTGATTTCCTAATTTGGTATGCAATAAAAATAGTCCACTATACAACCAAACAAAAATACCAATCACTAAAATTTAATGATCCATCTTAGAAATGTAGAGCCTTCTCTTTGTTCTGGAACAACATCATCCTTCCAAAGGTTGGGAATTTTGTATGGTTGGCCCTTAGTAATAGAATCCTAACTAGTTGAAGGTTAACCCAATTGGGTATATCTCAAGGTTTCAATTTTTTTTGTGTAAACAATATGTTGAATCATGAGATGATCTACTTCTCTAATATTTCTTTTCTTAGACATTCAAGAAATTTCTATTGGATAAATTAAATTGGATTTATCATTTTACCTAATTCAATATTTTCTTTTATAGAAGTGTGGCCCTCCTTCATTAGGAGTCCATTTATGTAGTCTTATGGAGAGTATCCTCCTCTATAGTGTTGTGGAGTGTTTGATGGGAGAGGAATAGGAGAATTTTAAAAATCAATACTAATCCATTCACAAGGTGATAGAAGAGATTAAAGACTCAATTTTAGAGAATTCTCAAGCCTATACAATCAAACACAAATATCTTCCTCCATATCCCAACCTCTATAAAATGAACTTTGATGATTCTTCAAGAGGAAATCCAAGAGATTTAGTATCTAGTTATGTTATCAAGGATCATTCAAGAAAGCTCATTATTGCAAAGGTAATCAAATTACCTAATGATATTAACAATCTAGTAGAATTACAAGCTCTTCTTTGTGGTAATAGATTTGCACTAGCTCATATCAATGATAACCTTATTATCAAGCATGACTCACAAATTAAAATCAATGCTTTGACAACTCAGCAAGTTTCCAATCAACAATTAAACTATTTTTTGTTAGAAGTTTGGAACCTCATACTAAAATTCACAAATTACTAAATTGGTCAATATTTTAGACAAGTCAACCAACCAGAAGATCTACTAGCAAATACTACAATAGAATTAAACTAGGTATAGAAGCTCCTCTTAATGCCTGAGTTCTTCTATTTACCACAAGGATCCAATGTGATTTTTTTTTTCATCAAAATCCCAACTAGTAGAAGAACTAGAAATGGTGAAGGGTTGTTCCTTAGGAGGTACCCAAAAAATATTGTTTTCGTATCCTAGTCACCTTCAAATTTATTCTGAGCCTCTTGAATGATGACCTATATATAGAACATTAGAACATTGGATTAGTGGAATTCAAAACCTAGATAATCAAGACATCTTTTGTAGTATCTTATTCTCTCAAATATATAAACATCAACTTAGAACAGTTATTTTGAACATGTTAATAGAGATTTTTTGAACTTCCTGTGAATGGTTTTTTTTTATAATAAGTAGGGATGATACATTTATCTGTAAAGAGTTGTCCTTTCTTGCAAAAAAATATCTTTGGGGCACTTGTTTAATTATTATTCTACCTTTGCTAATTTAATTCACTTGATCTATCTATTTATGATTTGGGCAATTGATATCATATTTGAGTAAATTTGTTGTGACTCTATATCCTTTCCACAAAATTATTTTCCTTACAGTAATAATGGATAAAAGAGATGTAAAATCTTGTTTGACAACCATTATTGTCTAAATATTTTTTAAAAATAAATATAAATATTTTTTGGATATAAATGACTTCTATAATGGGTGTATGAGAGATATGAGCATAGAGAAATTATGGCTATCATAAAAATAGTGAAAAAGATATAAGTTTGAATAATAAAGATCAAGAATATGCTATAAAGAAAATAGTGGGACAAATAATCATGAAGGAAAAAGGAATGGCATGTTCGTATGCCATAAACTCACTAATTCAAAGATAGCCATGCAATTGAAGTAACGATGGTATAGGTTGTAAGCTCACTGAACAACCCCATAAAAGGTAACAATAATCATGCCAAATCTTTTCCTAGGAATAGTGTGTCACTACTACATTTGGGGCCCAATTTCGAAAAAAACTTCCAAAGGATATTTTTTTATAATGAATTTGGGTTTTTTTTGTAATAGGCCCCGATGGTGTCAAAATTTTGATGGGTTTTAAATAGACCATCAGAATTCCAACAATTTTGGGGTATAGATTAAAAAAATTGAAAAGTCCAAATCATTTATATTTTGATTGCCCGTGAAGAGAGTTTTAGAGTGGGATGAAGCAATTAACTTGTAGCCCGTGAATAGAGTTTTAGGAGTGTGACAAAGCCAACATACAAAGACCTTGATAGATTTTGAGGTATGTGAGCCCACAAAACTCAGCATTGCAATCAACATTTCCACCATTATTTTGGGCTTCTCTCCTAGCTGCGTTGGGTCCGGGTAGTGTATCCCTATCCTATCAAGTGAGTTGAAGCTTTTGTCAGTTGAGTGTGCACACCCTGCAAGCATATGCCCTAGCAAATAGTAGGGGCATCCCCATAGAGTAGTAGGGCTATAAGAAAAACTTTAAGAATACTAAGCCCATATAACAGTAGGGGACCGTGGACTCAAAATTTGTGGTAGATTCTTATGATTGAGATAAAGAATCAACTCTTTTAGTCGATTAAGTAGTTTGAAATTTTTGCAGTTTCCCCATAGAATTTGAATGGTGATTCTATTCATTAACCTTGTGAGTCAGTAGATTCAGTATTCATTGCCCTACTATTCTAAAGGGTCGATTGAATAGTAGTAGAAGAAGCAAGTGATTCTAATATTGATCCAGTCACATATAGATAAGTAGGGGGCACCATCAATAGTAGAGGAAGCAAGAGTAGCTGACCTACTATAGCTTTTTGCAAAATTTTGGAAAAAAACCTAAGTGTATCCCCTTCGACCGGGTGCCTCTCTTTGATTATCTTTCATTGTAGAATTTGTATTTGGTAAGGGCTCTAATATTGTCATTCTTCTTATTGGAGGCAATAGAAAACTAAATCAATAACTAGAAGATTTTTATTTTTTTTTATAGGTTTTTGTATTATGATAAGTTTATTTTGATAAGATTTTCATCAAGCAATGGACAATCACATGTGATGGATTTGTCCACAAAATTTTCAATTTCAATGTTCATGCACTTTCTATAGATAGGTGCATCTTTTATCCATAACATAAAATGTACATTTTCATTTCCTCGATTCTAAAATTTTGTGACAAAAAAATAGCCTAATACTTGATCATTTTTTAGCATCATTATTCAAAATGCATTGACCCTATAGTAGAATTAGCAACAACAAAGTAATCTTTTTTTTTCTAATTTCAAATTCTAGGTCTCTATCCTCTATATTGTCAAAATACTTGACTTCTTGGGCCTATTAGATATATGTAATAAGGCCTTGCATAATGACTCCCAAAAATGTTCTTCGCTTGTCAATGTTACAAAAAAGGTTGGAGGTCCCTATTGTCTTATCATTACAAATATGTTATTTTTTGTGTTCTCTAAATAATCTGGAGATATGCAAATACTTCTCAACACTAGTAAATTTTAGCTTGTTTTTCGATGAGGCTTAGTCAATTTTTAGACACCAATTGGTCGACCACTCAACCATAATGGTTGTCAAAGTTTTTTCATTGATAATATGACACATCAAACCTCTGTAAAAATTGTGACATAAGCCTTGGTTGAATTATCGACATAAATGACGTCGAAATAATCGGTTCAACCTGGAAGAATTATTGGCTATACTATTTATCTCTACGACCAACGTTGGTTAGAAGAGTCGTCGACTGTCATTGAAATTGTGACTATAAATCATCATAATAAACGTCAATTATATAGCACTCTCATTGATATGTCTATTCTTAGCTCATCATTCCACCATCAGTTTTGTATGGTCTCTTTGAATGGGTGAGGAGACTCCATGTACTATATGTTTGGAGAAGGAGGGGCCCTAGAAAGCTCATTTTCTATATTTACAATGATGCCCTAGGTGAGCCTGTTGAGCATGATTTCAATGTACATTTTGTAGGAAGCTTAATTGTGTCCCTTAAAATCATTAACAAAATACTATCATCCAAAACCAAACATCCCTTAAAATCATCAGCAAAATACTATCATCCAAAACCCAACATCATAATATGCAAGCTTCTAGATTGAGTCTCTCCCCATGGAAGTTCCACTTCTTAAATAAGAAAAATCAATGAACACGTGTATTGGGGGAAAAAATAATGAACACATGTATTGGGGGATTTCTTCCATTGTTGGTAGTGGGACAGGTGGGTTTGGTGCCATCAAATTTAGAAGAAACCCTATTCAAAATGGTTTACAGTTGAAATGGAAGTTGAATATGCTCTAAAGGGTCCACTGCTGTAGTAGCATTTCGAACAAAAACCTAAATAGTAAAATTTAGCCATTTCTTTGAAAGAGATAATTTATACAACGAGGAGCCAGGTTAGTGAGTGAGAGTGGAAATGCTTCTCGACTTACTTGTAATATCATTATGTTCAATTGAATAACAGTTGTACAATGCTATTGATATCCACAACTCACATCAATCTCATACCATTATGTAAAGAAGGATAGTTGAAGGAAGCCCTGTACATTATACTCACTACACAAAAACCCGATGGAGCCTTATTTTCATATCTTCAATTATCGCAAACCTACAATCTCAAAATTTCCCTTTCACAAAGAAAAAACGTTCACTCTTTCATCGCTCCCAGGTAATTTAAATTTTCTGCAAGGTTTCAAAATAAGCTTATAAACATGTATACAAGTGTGGAAGCCTGGTGGATGCACTCAAAGTGTTTGACCAAATCAAAGAATGAGACAACGTCTCATGGAATATGACTATTTCTACATACCAAAGATATGGGTATCCTCACGAGATAGTCACACTATTTCACCAAATGCAATGAACAGGTTTCAAACCCAATCAGTTCACATATGCCAACATGATTACATCCTATGCTAAAATGGGAGCTCTACAACAGGGCATAGATATCCATCAAAGCATGAAGGATAGAGGATTTTCTCCAAATATTGTGGTTGCAACTGCCCTAGTGGACATGTAAGCCAAAAAGTGGAAGCATACGCAAGGCATGTGAACTATCTCACAAAATGCCTCAAAGAAATGAGGTCTCATGGAATGCCATGATTGCAGGATATATTCAAACTGGATTTGTTGAAAAGGATTTTAAAACTTTTAAGCAAATGCAATTGGCAGATATAAAGCCAAATTTCATAACCTTTATTAGCATACTTCTAGTGTGTGCCAAAATGGGAGCTTTCGAACAGGGTATGGACATGCATCAAAGGATAATGGAAGGGGGTTTTTGTCAGATGTTGTAGTTGCAAGTGCCTTGGGAGACATGTATGCAAAATGTGGAAGCATGGCCAAGGCACATAAACTATTCAACAAAATAACTCAAAGAAATGTGGTTTCATTGACTATAATGATTGGACAATATGCACAAAATGGATATGTTGAAAATGCTTTAGAAGCTTTCAAACAAATGTAGTTGGCAGGTGTAAAGCCAAATGCCACAACCCTTGCCAGCATCCTTCTAGTCTGTGTCAAAATGGGAGCTTTGGAACAGGGTATGGACATTCATCAAAAGATAATGGAAGAGGGATATTTGTCAGATGTTATAGTTGCAAGCTCCCTGGTAGATATGTATGAAAAATGTGGAAGGATAGACAAGGCACGTTAACTGTTTGACAAAATGCCTCAAATAAATGTGGTCTTATGGACTATAATGATTTCAGGCTATGAACTAAATGGATTTGTGGAAAAGGCTCTAGAAACTTTTAAACAAATGCAACTGGCAGGTGTAAAGCTGAATTCCACAACCTTTGCAAGCATCCTTCTAGCCTATGACAAAATGGGAGCTTTGGAACAAGGCATTGATATCCATCAAAGCATAATGGAGGGGGTATTTTTATCAAATGTTTTAGTTGTCAGTGCCTTAGTAGACATGCATGTTAAATGTGGAAACATAAACAAGGCATGTAAATTGTTTGATAGATTGCCTCAAAGAGATGGTATCTCATGGACTACCATGATTGGAGGATATGTTCAAAATGGGTTTGTTGAAAAGGAACTAGAAACTTTTAAGAAAATGCAACTGGTGAATGTAAAGCTCGACTGCTCAACCTTTTCTAGCATACTCCCTACCTGTGGTCAAGCTAGAGCTTTGGAATTGGGGACAGTCGTCCATGAAATCTTATGCAAATCAAACATAGATGGTTTGGCTAGAGCCGTGCAATTTTGGGAATTCAACTATAGTAGGGTATGAAAATGTATGCAATCAGGAGGTGTAAAACCCTTATGTATGCAAATTTATGCAATCAGGAGGTGTAAAACCCAAAGCATAAAGTGTAGTATTATTCAAATGATACTAATATAAAGACATTGAAAAATTAGCATTGAAGTCATAACATTCAAATCATAGAGATAAAGATTCTTCAAGGTGTTCCTATAACAAAAGGAGTCATACCCATGTTTTGAGGGGATACTAATACAATGATTTGAAATGGAAAATGGTGATTTGTAGTCTTTACTGAAGACTCAAATCAAGATACAATGGTAACAAGTGTTATTCATAAATAGAATAGCATTTACATTACACCAACTTTGATCAGACAAAGATATTTTACCTAAGATACAAAAGGCTATGTAATTATACTACATTTTTAAATGGTGAAGACCACATAATGTAGATTATGTTGATGAATAATAGTATGATATGTTATGGAGAATGAAAGCACAAGGGCATATAGGTGAATGGTTTTTCATATAAACAATCGCAAGGCGATATTAGTGTAAAGGATAAAATATGGATGAGGTCCTAGGGCAATGGCTTGCACATAAAAGAGACCCCAAAATGAATATTTTAAACATACATTTGAATTGTATTGATATGAAAAGTAAATGTAGATGATTAATATTGAAATTAAGAAATAAAGGTACTTACCTCCAAAAAAGAATCGGTTGAAAACCCTATCTAACAATCTCAAAAAATGTTGATTCTCACATTCTTAAACCAAAACTGCGAGATCTACAAAACCCAAAAATATTTTTTTGAGATGAGCTTAGGTCGGGTTTGACCCTCATAAAAGGTCAAATAATACATTCTTTATTTGAAGTCCGATTCGAATTCTATTCGCAAATCCCAAAAGTTTACTGAAAAGGGTATCCAAATCCACTCTCAGATCTGAAATTCTGCACCTATACCTACAAGAAAAATGGTTTTCTTTGTTGGGGGGAAGGGGTTTGCCTCAGTCAAACCCCAATTTATGAATTAACCTTGAAATTGAATTTAAATTGCTGGAATAAACAAAGTAAATGGGACAATTCTCATTGCTTGAGTTGAAACCCTTGTGGAGGATTTGAATCCTTCAATCCACAAGATTGGATGAATGTAGAATCAAATGTAGGATGTCTCCAATAAATTTTCTTTATATCTTCAACACCAATCTTCAATGGATCTTGAATTTGGAAAAGGCTTGAATGGAAATGGAGGAATCTTCAAGAAGAGAGCTCCATAGAGCTTGAATCTTTCAATGGCTTCTAATGGATCTCATTGAAGAATTGAATGCTTGAATTCTTCTTTCTTTCTTTCACTTGAGAGCTTGAGAGATTGCTTGGATGAGATGGATTGCAAAACTTGATGTGAGATAATGAGAGAGGAAGGCTCCCTTTTATAGTGATCTAGGGCACAAGAGGCACCTTGTAGAAAACAATAATTAAGCACCCATGGCACAAAAATCTAGGGAGGTGTACATGGAGAGGAAATTAAATTAAAGTCTTGACACAAAACTCTAGGATGGGACCACCCTTAATATAGAAATAAAATAATTATTTAAGAGCCTTGTCACAAAATTCAAGGTAAGGCCAACCCCAAAGTTAATTTGAGTATTAGCCACAAAACTCGAGAAAGGATAATCTCCAATAATAAATTAGGAATCCTATACAAATATCAAGAAAGGTCCACCTCAAATATTAATTTGAGAATTCAACACTTAATTTGAGAAATAGTGGCCCTGAAGAGGGAAAATGCAAGATTTTGATGAAATCCCGAAACTGGAAGCTAACACCAAAGATCCTAGACCCTAGTGTCAAGTTCAAGCTTGAACCTAACTAGGTTAGGGTCAAGGTCGATCTTGACCTAGTCAAGATCGAGGTTGAGTTTGACCTTATGGTCAAAAACCTGAGGTTCATAGTCCAGAATGCTAGGAAAATGCTAGGAAGAAGTGGAAAATGGGGTGGAACTAGGGAAAAAGCCAGATCCAAGTCAAATATCCATTCAAGGCATTTGACATGACCCCAAACCACTTACTCGGAGGGATAAACACTCTTACCATGGAAGTGCTTCCATTTTAAGATGATACACTAAGCCCCCACTTTAGCAAGAGTATGGACTCGATGCAAACTCTTGGTAAAAGAGATCATAAAGAAAAATATAATCTTATTGAAATCAAAGGGATAAAGGAATCCTCAAGCCCCCAGGGACTTGAGTCTTCATCAACTCCCAGATTGTAATAAGAGAGACATCATTAGAAAAAGATAGAAGGGGAAGAGAGGAGTGGCTAGCTCGTCCAGTAAGATGTGTATATCTCACTATGAACCATAAAAAGGATAGGATGGCCCACCAAGAAAACACTTGATAGTCACCCCATAAAGTTGTGCACCTTCTAGCAACTTTGTGCATGTATGTAGTGCATCTTTTGATGGCTTTTATAAAGTACCCATGGATCCACCTTCTTGTATCACCATGAATATGAAATGCATGTCTCCTTAGGATTTAGCAACTTATGTGCATTACCCTCGAAAGATTTAGCATTTTGAAAATGCATGTCTCTTCAGGATTTAGCAACTTATGTGTCTTACCTTCAAAGATTTATCTTATTTGATATTGGAAATGCATGTCCCTTTAGGATTTAGCAACCGATGTGCATTACCTTCCGAGATTTAGCATGCTACAAAATAAAAGGTTAGAAGAAAAATACATAATATAGAGCAAGGGAGGCCGTATATATGCCCCCCTCCTTAAGATGGAAAAAACATACTATTTGACATGTTAAGGAAAGAAAAGAACAAGGATAAAGCCTTCTTCAACATCAAGACAATATCCACAGACAACACCTAGTCCAAGCCAAGAAGGTCACAACTCCTATGAGGCCATGGAAGAGACGTATATAAAGACATATCATGCAAGAAGTGAAAAAAGTAACCCTTGTGAGGGATACCACACTGTTCATCTTTCAAGGTGAGAGATTTATCCACCAAGGAAACCTAATGTCAAACAATGAAATAGGTTGTGATCAAGGACAAAGATCCTCAATGCAAACCAAAATGTTCATTTATGATTAGATATCACATAATAGATAGATTCTACTTAACCAAGGAAAGAGGTGATTCTCAGAAAGATAAAAAAGAAGGAGATGACATCCTTGCCCCCCAAGTATAGGAACAAAGATGAAAGGGGACCTATTATATCGTTTGCAATGCTATGAAAGACAACGAGCCCCCAAGTATTAGGCTACCATTGTTTACATAATCTGGAGCTCCATAATAGGAACATGAATGTTATTTAGAGAAAACAAGATTGAAATACAACTCATTTCCACATGATATATAAATAACATTACTATCAATAAGTTGTCTAATCTTATAATGTAAAGCTTGACATTCATTAGTAGAGTGATTGTGAAATCTATGATATAAACAAAAGGGAAGAGTCTTTAAGTGTGGACTACGTTTATTTTTGCATTTCAGTCTAGTAATCATCTTAGCATGAAGGAGTTTAGGCAAAAGAACTTCTTGGTCAAATTGCTTCATAGGTTCATCATATCTTGAAGTGTTATTTGAGATGTTGTTAACATTGATTTTTTGTCAAGGATTAAATCCCAATCCATAAGAATGCTCATGCCCCCCAGTGTGTAAGGGCATTTGAATTCCTTGTTTATGCTTACCACATCCTTGAGCATTAAATCCTTGTTTAACTAGGAAGTGATAACTAGGACCATAACAAGAAGCCATATCAGAAGAATTAAATGGAACTTCAGTAGTCACTATATGATCATTAGTAGGCTTGATAGATTCATTGTGGGTGGAAGCACTGACAAATTTATTACAAAGGGGTTTAGATGTAAAAACTTATTGTTCAAATTCTCTTTGTTTCTTCATAAAATCAAGATCATTAACCTTATACTCTCCAATAAAGGTAGGAGTAAAATCCAAGGTTCCCCAATCATCTTCAAGAAGAGTATTAGAGGAAGAAGGATTATTATTAGGAGTAGGAGTAGTGGGGGTTTGAATATTAAGACAAGGATTAGGCGTATCATCTGCATGAAGTGTATACATCACATTTTTATGTATAAACTTGACTTTACAATGAAGGGTGGAAGGAACGACATGCATCTCATGCAACCAAGGTCTACCCAAAAGAAGGTTATAATTGAGAGGTCCATGCATAACATGAATAGGTGTATTTAGGATGACCGGTCCTACTTTGATAGGTAAGGTAATGATTCCTAAAGTGTTCTTAGCAATGTTATCAAAGCCATGTATAGGAACATTGTCAGGTTGAATAGTTGAAAGATCGGCATTAATCACTTTGAGCATGTCCATACTACAAACATTAAGCCCAGATCTATTATCAATCAAGGTCGTACAAATGATACTTTTATTGATAGAAATAGCAACCATAAGAGCATCATACTGATTTTGAACTTCTTTAGAAGGTAAATCCTTTTGAGTAAATACAATGTTAGGAGGACCTAGGATAGCATGCATGCTTGTAAGAAGTTATTGATATTCTCTTGATTAGGAGGTGGAGTGGGAAGAGTTGCTAGGGATTTTGGCAAGGCTTCATAGTAGGTAGGTGAAGTTTTAAGAAGCTCCCATAAAGAAATCTTGGCAGGATTATTTTGCAATTAAGTTATCAAATCATACTCCTTGCTAGGAAGATGGGGTAGAGGAGGAATAATAGGTTGAGAAGGTGGCAAGGAAGTCAAAACCACCAGATTAGGTTGAGGGTTATTCCTTGTACGATATGTGTGAGCTATCGAATCATGGTCATTGAAAGACTCTAAAGACTCCATAGGTTTACCTTTGACAGTAATGCGAGGACAACCTTTGATAGTTAACAAGGGTTTAGGATAAACCATTTTAGTTGTCTCAACACTACAAATAGATTCGCAAGAAGGAAGAAAATAGGACATCCTAGGAGGAGATGAGGTAAGATCTTGATTCTCCATAGGATCATCACTAAAAGGGAGAGCATTAATGGAATTCATATCATTCTCCACTAATGCCTCATCACTAGAAGGAATCTCAAATGGAGGTAAAGCATCTATAATATCATCTTCTTTCACTAAAATGTCTGCATAATGGGTGTGTTGTAGAAAAAAAGTTATCATCATGTATGAATATGTCATCTATTAATAAATCACCCTCTTGTATCAAATATTCTTCATGAGGAGGGGATAAATCAATGTCTTTATCCAAGGGTTCATCACAAATAGGAGGATTATCATCCCTACCAATAAAGCACATTGTAGGGTCTCCATAATTCACTAAAGCTTGATCCCTAAAGGGGGAAGAAGGACATCTATTAGGAGAAGAATTAACATCAATCGTCAACTCATCTCCATAAAGAGAAATGTGATGAAGATATAGCCTAAGGTCATCTTCTTTCTCTAATATATCCTTATAAGGTAATTCAAAAGAGGACAAGGCAGCATCACATGCACTAGATGAAGTCTTGCTAGGTGTAATGCCATGTGATGGTAAGGTAAGAGGAGGATGTTGTGTAATCCCAAAAGTGTTGTAAAACATTTGAAACAACTTGTGCAACATGATAAAAAATAGATCTAGATATATCCAAATGCATTCAGATGAAACTTATAAGCATGAAAAGGAAATCAAACACAATAGGGCATCTCATTCCAAAAAGAAATGTAAATGTTTTTGTATTTTTGAAGAAATTTTGCAATTTTTTTTGTGTTTTTGAAATTTAAATGCAAGAGCTAATCTTAAGGCAAGAAAACAAATGATCTAACACCAAAAAGAAAGAGTTTTCTATTGCGGGTTCACCAAAATGTAAAGTGAAGGTAAACACAGAAGATAATGTAAAGGAAGATTTAACACAATAGGGCATCTAAATCCACAAAAGAAAAGGGGTAAGTATGTCGCATTCACCAAAATGTAAAGGATAAAATATGGATGAGGTCCTAGGGCAATGGCTTGCACATAAAAGAGACCCCAAAATGAATATTTTAAACATACATTTAAATTGTATTGATATGAAAAGTAAATGTAGATGATTAATATTAAAATTAAGAAATAAAGGTACTTACCTCCTAAAAAGAATTGACTGAAAACCCTATCAAACGATCTCAAAAACTATTGATTCTACCAATCTTGAATTGAAACTACGAGATCTACAAAACCCGGAAATATTTTTCCAAGATGAGCTCAGGTTGGGTTTGACCCTCATAAAAGGTCAAATACTACATTCTTTATTTGAAGTCTGATTCAAATTTTGTTCACAGATCCTGAAAGTTCACTGAAAAGGGTATCCAAATCTGCCCTAAGATCCAAAATTCCACACTTGTACCTACAAGAAAAATGGTTTTTTTTGTTGGGGAGAAGGGGTTTGCCTCAGTCAAACCCCAATTCAGGAATTAACCTTGAAATTGAATTGAAATATCTGGAATAAACAAAGTAAATGGGACAATTCACCTTGCTTGAGTTGAAACCCTTGTGGAGGATTCGAATCCTTCAATCCGCAAGAATGGATGAATGTAGAATCAAATGTAGGATGTCTCCAGTCAATTTTCTTTAGATCTTCAACACCACTCTTGAATGGATCTTGAATTTGGAAGAGGCTTGAATGGAAATGGAGGAATCTTCAAGAAGAGAGCTCCATAGAGCTTGAATCCTTTAATGGCTTCTAATGGATCTCCTTGATGAATTGAATGCTTGAATACTTGATCTTCTTGCTTGCTTGCACTTGAGAGCTTGAGATATTTCTTGGATGAGATGGATTGCAAAACTTGATGTGAGATAATGAGAGAGGAAGGCTCTCTTTTATAGTGATCTAGGGCACAAGAGGGGCCTCGTAGAAAATAATAATTAAGGGCCCATGGCACAAAACTCTAGAGAGGTGCACATGGAGAGGAAATTAAATTAAAGTCTTGACACAAAACTCTAGGAGGGGACCACCCTTAATATAGAAATAAAATAATTATTTAAGAGCCTTGTCACAAAATTTGAGGTAAGGCCAACCCCAAAGTTAATTTGAGTAATAGGCACAAAACTTGAGAAAGACTAATCTCCAATAATAAATTAGAATCCTATACAAATATCAAAAAAGGTCCACCTCAAATATTAATTTGAGAATTTGACACTTAATCTAAGAAATAGTTGCCCCGAGGAGAAAAAATGCAAGATTTTGAGGAAATCCCAAAATTGGAAGCTAACACCAAAGATCCCAAACTTGAGGGTCAAGGTCAAGCTTGAACCTAACTAGGTTAGGGTCAAGGTAGATCCTGACCTAGTCAGGATCCAGGTCGACTTTGACCCCATAAGGTTGACTTTGACCTTATGGTCAAAAACTTGAGGTTCATAGTCCAGAATGCTAGGAAAATGCTAGGAAGAAGTGGAAAATGGGGCAGAATAGGGGGAAAAGCCAAATCCAAGTTGAATATCCATTCAAGGCATTCGACATGACCCCAAACCACTTACTCGGAGGTCTAAATTCTCTTACCATGGAAGTGTTTCCATTTTAAGATGATACATTCAGTAATGCTACAACTAAGTGACAAATAAGCTAGCTAACATGAAATAATTAAGAGACAAGTACAAACACTTGTACATTAAGTAAGGATTTAGAAATAACATTCTTCGTAAGGTATGATATCATAACATCTAAAATGCCAAATCCAATACATGGATCAAAAATAGTATCATACTAATATGCAGTACATAGTACTATTCAAAGCTCAAATTAAAGAAAGTATTCAAGAGCATAATTCATTTTAAGAGTTGGATGTCAGAGAATGTGCCAATATAAAAGAAAACATAACAATAATTAATTTGAAACAACAAAGGGAAAAGTAAAGCCTCAAAAATAAGGTATCTCAGTTTTATTTTCAATGTACAATAATCTACTAATAGTGCTTAAAAGGCTTGATCATGCAAAAAACCTAGAAAGAACCACATATAGCAATAGAATCCCCAAAATGGGAACCCTCATTCAAGCTGAAAAAAATGCAAATTTCATGTAAAATTTGCACATTATTTTAAAAGATTCATTTTCAGAAATGCCAAGTATTTTATGTGCCTTAAAAATAATCCAAATGTTCATATGGGCTTCAATATAGTCTTGAGAGAAATTTAACAGAGCTAGCATTTTGAGAAATATAGATAAAAAGAGGGGCCTAGACAACATAAGGAAGGAAGGCTTCAAAGTTCAAGTACATCTATGAAATATCAAGAAATCAGGTAAGAAAAACCTCAAATACGTGGTCTATGTACATAAAAATTCATAAAACTCATATGTTCTCTCATTTGCACTAAGGGTTTTCAACAATATAAGAAATCCTATGCATAAACCCGTAGATAGACGCAGGATCTCAAACCCTTCATTATATTAAACACCCAGAAATAAGAACATTTAAGGAAGCCATTGTTCAATGCATAGAAAAGAAAAGAAGAATGTACTAAAAAGACAATGTCAAGTGCATCTATGAAACATCAAGAAATCGGGTAAGAAAAACCTCAAATATGTGGTCTATGTACATAGAAATTCATAAAACTCATATGTTCTCTCATTTGCACTAAGAGAACATATGAGTTTTTAACATATATGTTCTTATTTCTGGGTGTTCTTATTTATCTCATTTGCACTAAGGGTTTTCAACAATATAAGGAATCCTATGCATAAACCCACAGATAGACATGGGATCTTAAATCCTTCATTATATTAAACACCTAAAAATAAGAACATTTAAGGAATCCCTTGTTCAATACATAGCAAAGAAAAGAAGAATGTACTACAAAGACAATGTCAAGTGCATCTATGAAATATCAAGAAATCAGGTAAGAAAAACATCAAATACGTGGTCTATGTACATAGAAATTCATAAAACTCATATGTTCTCTCATTTTCACTGAGAGAACATATGAGTTTTTAACATATATGTTCTTATTTCCGAGTGTTCTTATTTCTCTCATTTGCACTGGGGGTTTTCAACAATATATGGAATCTTATGCATAAACCCACAGATAGACATAAGATCTCAAACCCTTCATTATATTAAACACCTAGAAATAAGAACATTTAAGGAAGCCCTTGTTCAATACATAGAAATGCAAAGAAGAATGTAATACAAAGACAATGTCAAGGCATTTATGATTATTTTCTGAAAACATAAAGGAGTAGGGAGATTTATTTTGTTTAAAAAGGAAAATAGTATAATAGTTGAGGTACCTTTGCATCTATAGCAGAGGAGATTTTGCAAAAGTCTCATAAGAGAAACCTTCAGCTGATTGGGTATCCAGTAAATTAAATAGTTGGGTATCTCCTTCACGCGTGCGCTGCCCTTCTAATTCGCTAGCTGGGAATAATGAAATGAGAAATGAAATTCCCTTTTTTTTTAAAAAGTTATGCCCATGTTTGTCAAAATTTTTACCACCATGGAATTTATCGATATTTCAAAAAACACGGGCAAATTTTTTAAAAAAAACAAGGTTTTCCTTATATAATCCGACCAAGCAAAACCTTTTTATTTTTTGGTCAAAAATTTTGGTAGAAAAACTAGGTCAAATGTACTAGTGCAAAGATCTAAGGCTCAATGAACATCTTAGTATTTTCTCCAGATTTACATAGGAGTGTCCACATCCTTAACAACTAGCTTTCTATGCTTTAAGTCAACTTTTCTTATGCAAATCCATGCAAACAAAGGTATTTGTTGAATAATGGTTTTAATTGCTTTAAAGAAAACATTTGTTATGTGCATCAAAAATTCATTATTTTTATGTATGAGCTCCCCTTTTTTTTGGTATGATAATTTCTTTGTAAGCTCATATGGCCGAGGAGATCCATAGAATAGAGTTTAGAAGTTCATCTCTTCTAAATAAGTGTCTTGAAAATACATAGAGGCTTAAAGCCTTTCGATGGAAAAATTCCAATATTAGTTGTATCAAAATATTTTATTATATTTGATTCATTAAACTAATAAATAAGTGATTTGGTTATTAGTTCTTTGTCATGTTCAGACATGTCATCATCTATGTATGTTTTTTATTCAATATTTACATGTATCTTTTTTCATTTTGTAAAAGAAGAGTTTCCTAATCTCTATTTATGGAGACACTTTAAGAACCAATTGGTGATGGATTCACCATCCATAGAACATGGTAAGACTATTTGGATCATAAAAATACCATGCCCTTCATACCAAACTCCCACTGATGTATTATACCTAGAAAATTCACTAGGTTAGCTTCACTGTCTCGTGAAGATTAGTCAAATCTACACTTGTTCCTGCATTTAATAAGTTAAAAAGTTATCATACATGCTAGATTGATTCATCCCATGAAGTCTGGGCCCTTAGAGTTCATGGGATGATTGCATCTTCAAAGAAAACTTAGACTTTTACCAGAAAAGTCTATTAATCAAAACTGTGAATCAATGCCAAGCGTGTAAGCTCTTCAAATAGGATATATTTTAAGAAGAAGAGATTGAAAATGGATAAAAAAAAAATCCTAATGCATCTCTAACACTTCTAAAAATATCTCATATAAATGAAATACAAATTCAACACCAATATTGCAAACAAATGTAACTTTCTTTTTTATTCTCTATTCAGCCCATATACACCAGGTCTATCATACCCATACTAAGGGTTTTGATTACAAATAGGAATCATAATCTCAACTTCCCCAACCTCTCTTGATCAGTTAGAGGGATTAGTTGAGTGTTTAGATATCAAAATCCTAACTTCCTTACTAAATGGCTACTAGCCATTATATTATAAATATTTGAAAACTTAAACTATGAAAATTGTTTTAAAACCTTATTAATAGGAATTTTAAGAACTCCAAAGGTTTCCAAACACCTAGGAGACTTAATTGCTTCATTCCTATAACCCTAACTACCCTAAGACACCCTTGGACACTACTAGTCCATATTACATCCAAATGACCCTTACCCTCACACGTCACTATGATCCCACACAACAATAAACTAACACAAAATGCCTCCATCCTTAAGTGCAACCTGTCCCATAATGACTAGTGTGAGACTGTACCCTAACAATCAGAAAATTACCACCTTGTTGTGGCTTCTAAACACCTCCCCTTTACATATCCCTACAAACAAATTACACTAAAATAATATATATTACATTTGACATCTCCCACCAATTACATTAGTCACAGAGGGTGGGAGAGTCAATCCTCTTTAGGAGACTACAATCCCAAATGCCCTGGTTGTGTCTTCAAACCATTCTTGTTCCTAAACACCAATGATTTCCTTGGATTTTAATAGCAACAAAATGGTGACTTTATTTCTTAAACATGTAAAACAAACACAAATAAATTTCTTTTCATCCTATCCCAACTAATATCACATTTTATTCAAACATATGCATTCACTGTTATCCAGACTGTACCCACGGTAGAGAGTTGCAAGTTTGCAGAGAATTTAGATTTTATTCCTTCAATCTGTTACAAGATCAATCTATTACCTACAAACAACACTCTTCCCTTCTAGTAACATGGATCTCTTCAAATATAGACTCTTATTCTCAAAAGAATGACTGTAACCTACTAACTAACTTTCTAAGTGTCACATAATAGTTTGATTTTTAATGAAAAAACATAAGAATTAGTTGTCAAGTTGAGAACAAAAGTTGTCAACTCGACAACACAACACCCTTTGCCCATTCTAAATACTCATAAAAGGTTTAGAGACAACCTTAGAAATATAACTAACCTATAACCCCTACTAGCCCCAACTAAGCCCTTTTTAGGCTCATATTGCCAATATAGGAAAATTATAATATTTTGCACTTTAAGTGCTCTTGACAACATTTAGAGGCTTTAATAGCCTTATTACATCTTTTAAGACCCTTATAGCTCATTTTCCCAATCAGATAACCTAGGATCAATCTATAATCCATTCCTAGTGACCCCTAGGTACCCTTTAGGCTTATCATTTCCATTAAGGCTTACATTCAAGATTTGGTTACCATGTGATCAAGATATGATCACAAAAATATTACATGACCATAATTGGTCTTATTACATGATTCAATGACCTTTGAAGGCCATTTGTCTTCCAATCCTCCCAAGGATCCATTAGTGACTCTGGTACACTCCATGGCTCCTACCTATGACCTTGGTGCTCCTGCACCATCTAGGGCATTCGGAATCACTAAGAAAGGGTAAGTATTCAAAAAAGCCATTTTTATGGTTTAAAAATTCAAATATTTAAAAAAGTAACGATTACATGATGTTTAGAGGAAAATACTATTTTGTTTTGTTTTAAGCCTTAAACACTCAACTCAACAAAAAAATTTGGTTGATATGGTTATTGGAAGTTCTATTTTACTAGTGAAAGTTTATTGTATGGGGGAGAAGAAGCCTGGGTGTACAGACTAGATATAGAGAATCAACAAAAACTCTTATTTTCTACAATTGGTATTTAACCCCTGATTCCTTGAAGCATTGTGGCATTTGGGGAGTTGTAAGAATGAATTGAAGTATTTTATCATTCACATTTGATCATGGTTGAATACATTTTACTTAGATTTCAAAATCTGTATGCCTGGTTTCAACAAACTATTTTGATTCTGGTGCTTTTTTTTGAATCAGTCTTGCATTAACTTATGGCCATCCCATGAACTCTAAGGACCTAGACTTCATGGGATGTATTTGTAATCATCCAAAAATGGTCATCTAGACTATTATCCCCTTTCTAACATTATTTGCTAAATTTATCAATTGCTTATTCTTGATCAAATCCTAATTTTATCATTTGCTCGATTATATTCTATGGATTAACCATTTTATCTAAAGTCTTTATTTAATTAAAAGGAATTCCCTCTCCTTTTATTAAATAATAAGCCCCCCACTTACCTTTTATCCTAAGTTGCACAAATAAAGCATTATTCATATTTAATAAATAAGAAGAAGGGCTTTTTGTCTCACATGGGGCACAAAAGTCAACACTTCTTTCTCACTGGAGGAGACTTGTGCACAAGGATTGCTCCCTCTTTCAAACTCCACCCTTGATCAAATCTTTTGCCTCTTAATCTCCATGGTCCATTTATCTTAAAGGAGAGCTCTCTTCTCATTCTAGGGGGGCACTCTTAATGCTAATGTTATGTTGTATGTTTGCTTGGTGCCATTGGAGCTTTTGAAGAACTTGTTGCATTTTAGTCCTCATATTTGCATTGTAGCTTAGTTCTCATGGCATTCTTAGCTTAGTTTCCTTTCAGGCTTTAGCTTAGTTCACATAGTTTAACTAGTAATGGCTTGTAAGACTCTCAATTCCATAGTTTATTTGCATTCTTGCATTTTCATGCTAGCATAACTTGCATTGCATTTTTCATTGTGATTCTCGAAGATATTGGCATTATTTCCCTTGTCTCTTTGAATCTCCCATTGCATGGTTTACTAGCAAGGTTGCATGCCTAAATAGCTCTAGTTGAGAGCCCTCTACACACCCTTGCACTCCATTCCTAGGGAGCTCTAGGTCACTTTTCAAAGTTTCCAATCCTTGGATGCCCTTGGAATCAATGGCTTAGAGAAGTGCACATTTTGAGCGTACATTTTTGGCACCCACTGTGGGGCAGAACAACTTTGTTTTTCCTTTCTTTTGTTGCATTCCACTACATTTTCATGACTTTTATCTTGTTGTTTCAGCTTTTTTTTGTATTTTCTGACAGAGTATCATATGACATTTTCATAGTGTCGTACGATAGTTTCTTACATATCCGCATGATACTTTTCCAATCAAAAGTGTCGTACGTCCATACAGAACTCTATCACCTAGCTATATAACATTTTGTTGCCTAGGGTAGTGCAAAGTGTCACTCAAAATAGAAGTATCGTACCCCTATACTACAAAGTATCATGCAAACCTCTACCGGTAGAAACTATCATCTGAGCCTAAAAGTGACTATTTTTGGTTCTTTTTTTTTGCAAGATTTGGGTTTTCTACTTTTTGGTTTTTGATTTGCTGTGTTAGGATAGAGATTTATTTGCAGATTATGCCTAGTTTTGTTGTACTAACCCTTGTGGGTCTAACGAGTTGTGCTTGTAGGTCTGCCCTAATTGCTTGCATAGTTTGCTAAAAGAATGCATGTGAAAGCTTCAAATGCACAAGAGCTACTAATCTTTCTTCCAGGGTTTCCCAAAGCATAAAAACCAAATGACCAAGTGCTTGTTCTTTCCTTTCATTTTTAAGCGTAGCATTAGACTAGTTCATTTTCTTAGGCACTTAATATCTTTTCATTAGAGTCTTTTGGTGGTAGGAAAGTATGCTCTTCATCCTTGTGGTGAACTAGAAATCTTGACCCACCTCTAGATTTTGAAAGCAAGAGGGTTAATTGAACATTTCTTGGCTTGTTTGGGAAAGGCTTTTGAGATAGGAGAGTATGCTCTTCACCCTTGTGGTGAAACATAAATCTTGACTTTCAAAGGTTGATCCACTTCTTGTTTAGTCTAGAATCCTTTGGAGGGCTTGCTCTTGAGGAATCAAGAGGAACGACCCAAGTGGGGACAAGCTAATACTCAATTGTTCCAAACCACTATAAACTCAAGGCTATCAAGGACACAAAACCTTGGTAGATGTAATACTTTTCTTCACTTAGTATGAGTACTTGTGGAATTGTGACCATCAGAAAAATGCTAAGCAAGAATGATTAAGGTGCTCTTGTGGCTGCGAGGTCCGTTACTTGCCATAAGGTAAGGAGTCCCTTCGGGGAGAAAGAGGGGTATTGTGAAGGGAAGCCCTTATTATGAACCTTAGATAGAAGCTACATGATTTTTCTGCTCAACATCTTGGTGCAAGGATTGATCCTAGTAGACTACCCAGATCACCCCAAGATTTTACACTCACCATCTGTGTTTGTTTGGTTGTGTCATTGGCACTTCCACGACCAATCCAATATCTATTGTGGAAAACCACTTTGTGTGAGGCAATGGGACATCAAGTGTGGGCTAAGTTGTTGAGTATTGAGCCTTTGTCTTTCTAGGTTAGCAAGTGCTTGAATTGTCTTCATTGTGATCTACCCGTGTAAATGTTCTTAAACATCAAACATCACGATAGTGTTCATAGGATTTTTTTGTTTTGATATCCCAAGTGCATGTCTTGGCAAGGTTGCTTTTTCCCTTGTTTAGGTTTTTTATGACACATTTGATCCCTCACTGGTTGCAAACTTGTCTATTTTTTGTTGTTATTGTGTTCCAAACTGAGAAATTGAACTTATCAAACTGCAACTTTGATCAAATTACCTTCAAAAATGGGTTTTACACATTCATTGGTCAAACATCGTGCGATACTAGATAATTATTACACCACCTACCTGAGTATTATCACATGATACTTCGCTGTTGACTTTGTATTGCCCGAATGTTATACATTCTATCACATCAACTATCTGGTTACTATCGCACTGCTGTGTGTGAAATATTGTCTAGCCAAATTGTATCATCCTGCTATCCTGCAAAATACCACACATAATCATTTTGTTGCCTTACTGTTGTCTGCAATCCAAAGCTATCAAATTTAAATCTTAGTTTCTCCCAGAGCATCCTTTCTTGTTCTTACCTGAATTTGGCCTTTTATTTGCATGTTTAAGTTTGTTCTAGACTTAGAAAGATGAGTTAAAACTATTGCGTTTGCACCTATCAAATGCTACTTCTGATCACTTGTCACACTACGATTACCTCTCTAGCTATTTTCTAATCAAGCTTCTTTCTCATTGCTCGGCTTGAGGCAATTGACTACTGTAAATTCTTGAGTACCTTTTACAAGCCATCTCTATTGTGCTATCTTGACAAGTGATCTTTATTGGCTTTGCTTATCTCAAAATATAAGAAACTTTGCCTCATTCTATTAGTCAAACAACATTTCTTTTTGATGCAGGAGCATCCTGGGTGTAAGAGCAATCTTGCATCACCTAAAAATATTTCTATTTTTGAATTTAATAAGTGCTATCTTGTGCAGAGCTGCTATTTGTGGAAAGTTATTATTTTTGGTAATTTTCGTATGTGCTCAGAATGATCTGATTTCTTTCTTGGAGGTTCATTTTGGTCATATAAGTCTGCCAGTAAAGTTTCATTGCCAGGTCAAGTGTACATTGGAAGATATTGAAGATTTTCGGTATTGGCAGCAGGGTACAGAAACTTTGAACTCAGTTTTGAAGGCTTTAGAGGCCCCGGATGAGGTCAAAAATTTGGGTGACAGGCGCTTGTGCCAATAAAGCCTGTAGAGCGCTTCGTGGCATTTCCGAAATGGGGTTATAATAGCCGATCGGGTCAACTGGTGATGACTTATGGTCTTCGGAAGTTGGGTCACCTGAAATGGCAGAAAATAATTTTCTTCAAAATTTCTGTTCGGGTTTCAAAGGTTATCTTGAGCCGACTATGATGTAATAAAATGTAAAATAAAATAATTCTAAGTTTGGTCGGCTTTATTGGCTAAAATTCTGGAACTTTCCCAGGCGGTGGAAAAATTGCCTATATAAGGAAGGCTGTATTGTTGTCTTAGGCAGTTCAGAATAGTTCTGGGTAGTAGATCTGGGCAATAATTCGATGCTTTGTCCTACAGAATATTGTAAGGGAATGCCCATGGGGCTTTGCATATTGTAATTCTTAAAGTTTGTAATTCCACATTTGTGGAGATAATAAGAAGCCAATTTTTTGTTCTTGCATATTGTTGTTGTTTCTCTATTTCTGTTATGCATTTGTGGTATTAAGGGGAGCACCCTTCATCAAGTGGTATCAGAGCAGGATTTCTTGAGTGTGTAAATAGATCACCGACTGTGAGGTAGTTTGCACCAAGACTGTGGCTAGGGTTTCAGCGCGCATCGCGAAAATGCCTCCACGAAGGGAATGTGGCAGAAGAGCTGGTGTTGTGACACTTGAGGTTAGAGAGCTGCAGAGATAAGTGCGAGCATTGCAAGAAGAGATTCGCAGAGGAATGAATCTTAATGTCAGAGACGAAAGCGAGGATGAAGCTGAAGAAGAATATCAAGAAGGAGAAGTTGAAATTGTGAACCAGAAGGAAGAAAAGCTTTTTCGGGTGATTTCTAAGATTGGGAAAAGACCTAAGATTGAGGTTCCTACATTTTCTAGAAATCTTAACCCAGAGGAATTGATCGACTGGATCAATGAATGTGAGAAATATTTCGAGTATGAAGATATTGAGGATCCTAATAGGGTCAAATTTGCGAAGGCCAAACTGAAAGGTCATGCGAAGATATGGTGGCAAGAGATTCAATTGGAGCGAAATAGAAGGGGAAAGGAGAAAATCATGAGATGGGATCGGATGGTGGATAAATTGAAGTGACAGTTCATTCCTATTGATTATGAGCTTGACCTACTGAAGAAAATGCAAAGTTTGAAGCAAGCGAGAAAATTTGTTCAGGAGTACACAGAGGAGTTCTACCGACTTCTCATCAGAACAGGCCATGCAGAAGCTGATAAGGAGAAAGTTGCCCGATACCTTAATGGCTTAAGGCCAAGCATTCAAGAGGAGCTGAATCTGATTCAAATGAACAGTATTGAAGAGGCATACCAGTTTGCCCTAAAAGTAGAGGAAAAGCTGAACAAGAACTTTGAGAGCAGACAAAACGGAAGAGGTCACGGTGGACGATCTGGTGGACGGTCATATGGTGGCAAAAATGAAGATCCAAAAAAAAAGGATGAGGCCAGTAGCAGTCAGAATCAGAGAGGAAACAATTCCAATCACTTCCAAGATCAGAATAATAGAGATCAAAGAGGAAGAGGAAGAGGACAAGGATCTGGAAGAGGTGGCTTCCGTGGAACATGTTTTCACTATGGAGAAGAAGGTCATAGGGCATTTGAATGTCCTCAGCGCCAAGGCAGAACCGACAGGAGAAATGAATGCCAGGCCAGAGTTGCACATGTAGATGAAGATGCCAGATCATCAAATTTTGAAAATGTTGAAAGAGGAAAAACGTTGATTAACAGAAGAGTCCTGTTGAGTGGTGAGAATGAACCTGAGCAAAGGAGGAGCCTGTTTCGCACCAGGTGCAAGTGTGAAGGTAAATGTTGTGATGTGATCATTGATAGTGGAAGCACTGACAATTTGGTGTCAGAAGAGATGGTGACAAAGTTGAAGCTTAAGAGATAGAAACACCCACATCCATATCGGATTGCCTGGGTACAAGATGACCACAAGGTCATGGTCAATGAACAATGCCTAGTAAAGTTCAAGGTTGGCGGATACCAAGATGAGGTATTGTGTGATATCATATCTATGGATGCATGTCATATGTTGTTGGGTAGACCATGACAGTTTGACAGATGTGTTGTACATGATGGTCGTGCGAATACCTATTCCCTGACAAAGGATGGAGTGCGGCATAAGCTAAAACTATTGAAGGAGACTGAAGAAAAGGTATGTGGTAATGCAAAAATAACATTTGTTGATGGAAGAAAATTCCTAGATGGTATGAGGTATGAGCATGTGTGTTTTGCTTTAATTCCAAAAGTTGGTAAAGAAGAAGTAGAGGGTGTACCTATAGAGGTTGCAGATTTGTTGAATGAGTTTCAGGATATTGTATCTGATAATGTACCTGATGGATTACCACCGGTAAGGAAGATCAGTCATCAGATGGATTTGATTCGAGGAGCTAGTTTGCCAAACAAGGCAGCACATAGAATGACACTAGCAGAAAGTGAAGAGTTGAACAGACAAGTACACGAGTTATTGCAGAAGAGGTTGATTCGAGAGAGTCTGAATCCCTGTGCTGTACCAGCGGTATTAGCACCAAAGAAGAATGGAGAGTGGAGGATGTGTACAGATTCCAGAGCAATAAATAAGATCACAATCAAGTATAGGTTTCCTTTGCCATGAATGGATGATATTATGGACTGTTTGAGTGGAGCTGTGTATTTTTCAAAGATAGATTTGAAGAGTGGATATCATCAGATTCGGATCAGAGAAGGAGATGAATGGAAGACTGCCTTCAAGACAAAGGAAGGACTATATGAGTGGTTAGTCATGCCTTTTGGGCTAACCAATGCGTCGAGCACTTTCATGCGGCTCATGAACGAAGTTCTGAAAGAATTTCTGGGTAAGTTTATCATTGTTTACCTAGATGATATTTTGATCTTTAGTAAGACATTGGATGAGCATATGATGCATATTCGTATGGTATTTGAGAAGTTGAGAGAAAAGAAATTGTTGATTAATTTGAAGAAGTGCAGTTTTGTGAAGAAAGAGTTAGTGTATTTGTGATTTGTAGTTTCAGCAGAAGGTCTGAAAATGGACCCAGAGAAGGTACAGGCTATTCTTGAATGGCTTACTCCAAGGAGTGCTACCGAGGTAAGATCTTTTCATGGTCTAGCTAGCTTTTACAGAAAGTTTATCAAAAATTTTAGCAGTATTTGTAGACCCTTGACTAAAACAATGAGAGGGGATAGAAAAGAGTTTAAGTGGACTAATGGGGCAGAAAAGAGTTTTCAATTGTTGAAACAAAAAGTTATAGAACAACCAGTTTTAGCACTTCCAGATTTTAATAAAGTGTTTCAAGTAGATTGTGATGCTAGTGGTACTGCAATAGGAGCTGTTATGAGCCAAGAAGGTAAACCTGTTGCTTATTTCAGTGAGAAGTTAAATGATGCCAAGAGGAAATATTCTGTTTATGATCAGGAATTTTATGCTATAGTTCAGGCATTAAAGAAGTGGAGACATTATTTACTTCCTAAGGAGTTTGTTTTGTATACTGATCATCAAGCTTTGCAATATTTGAATAGTCAAGGAAAGTTGAATCAGATGCATTTGAAATGGGTTGAGTTTTTGCAGAGTTATACATTTGTTTTGAAACACATGAGTGGAAAGTCTAATAGGGTTGCAGATGCTCTTAGCAGAAGGCAACTATTGCTGACAGAAATGCAGATTGAAGTGGTTGGGTTCAAAAAACTCAATAATTTGTATCCAGAGGATCTTAATTTTGGTGAAGCTTGGAAAGCTTGTACAGAACCTGTTACTCTAGACAGGACGAAATGGTTGGATTTCATCATCCAGGATGATATGCTATTCATAGGGAGTCAGTTGTGCATTCCACGAAGTTCTGTGAGGGAGAATCTCATCAAGGAGAAGCATAGTGGAGGATTGGCTGGACATTTTGTTCGTGATAAAACCATTGGTTTGGTTAGTGAGAATTATTATTGGCCACAGTTGCAGCAAGATGTGAAGAAGTTTGTACAGAGTTGCAGAGTATGTCAGATGGCGAAAGGAGTGAAGCAGAATACAAGATTGTATCAGCCATTACCTGTACCAGAGAAGCCTTGGGAGGATATCAGCATGTACTTTATTCTTGGTTTACCGAGGACTCAGCGGGGACATGATTCAATTTTTGTAGTGGTTGACAGATTTTCAAAGATGGCACATTTAATTCCCTGCAAGAAGACTAATGATGTTGTTCATGTAGCAGAATTGTTTTTCAGAGAAGTAGTGAGACTTCATGGTTTGCCAAAGACCATAGTTTCAGATCGGGACACTAAGTTTGTTGGATATTTCTGGCGTACGTTGTGGAAGAAGTTGAAGATAGATTTGAAGTTTAGTTCATCACATCACCCACAGACTGATGGACAGACAGAGGTGGTGAATAGGAGTTTGGAAAATTTGGTGAGATGTTTGGTTGGAGATAAGCCAACCGGATGGGATTTGATTTTACCACAAGCGGAATTTGCATACAATAATTCTGTCAACAGGAGCACTGGTAAATCACCATTCTAGATTGTATATGGAAGTAGTCCAAGAAATGCATCTGAATTGAGAAAGATAGATAAAGGAAAAATAAGTAGCGCTGAAGCTGAGGATTTTGCAGAACACTTGAAGAACATCCATGGGGAGGTGAGGAAGCATATTACCAAGATGAATGCATAGTATAAGGCTAAGGCAGATGAGAAAAGGAGGTATAAGGAATTTCAGGTTGGTGATGAAGTCATGGTTCATTTGTGGAAGGAGCGATTTCCAGTTGGTACATATAACAAGCTGCAAATGAAAAAGTTTGGGCCATGTAAGATACTGAAGAAACATGATTCGAAAAATGCAGATGAGTTAGAATTGCCTACTGAGCTGAATATTTCACCAGTGTTTAACATTTTAGATTTGATAGAGTATCATGAAGGAGGTGTTGAAGATGAGGTTGTAGCAGCACAGTGGAGTATTCTAGCAACCAGTTCAGATATCAAGGAGATTAAAGACATACTGGATAGTTGTGTTGGCAGAAGCACAAGGAACAAGACATATAAAGAGTATTTGGTCAAATGGAAAGGATGACCTATTGAAGATTCATCATGGCTAACAAAGGAGGAGGTTAACCGTCTTGGTTTTCCTCTGCACACCTGAGTCGTGACAGGGTCACTTCTCAAATTACCCTGGGTGTCTGATGCAGGAGCATCCTGGGTGTAAGAGCAATCTTGCATCACCTAAAAATATTTCTATTTTTGAATTCAATAAGGGCTATCTTGTGCAGAGCTGCTATTTGTGGAAAGTTACTATTTTTGGTAATTTTTGTATGTGCTCAGAATGATCTGATTTCTTTCTTGGAGATTCATTTTGGTCATATAAGTCTGCCAGTAAAGTTTCATTGCCAGGTCAAGTGTACATTGGAAGATATTGAAAATTTTCGGTATTGGCAGAAGGGTACAGAAACTTTGAACTCAATTTTGAAGGCTTTAGAGGCCCCGAATGAGGTCAAAAATTTGGGTGACAGGTGCTTGCACGAGTCTAGCCTGTAGAGCGCTTTGTGGCATTTCCAAAATGGGGTTATAATAGCCGATCGGGTCAACAGGTGATGACTTATGGTCTTCGGAAGTTGGGTCACCTGAAATGGCAGAAAATAATTTTCTTCAAAATTTTTATTCCTGTTTCAAAGGTTATCTTGAGCCGACTATGATGTAATAAAATGTAAAATAAAATAATTCTAAGTTTGGTCGGCCTTATTGGCTAAAATTCTGGAACTTTCCCAAGCGGTGGAAAAATTGCCTATATAAGGAAGGCTGTATTGTTGTCTTAGGCAGTTCAGAATAGTTTTGGGTAGTAGATCTAGGCAATAATTCGAGGCTTTGTCCTACAGAATATTGTAAGGGAATGCCCATGGGGCTTTGCATATTGTAATTCTGAAAGTTTGTAATTCCACATTTGTGGAGATAATAAGAAGCCAATTTTCTGTTCTTGCATATTGTTGTTGTTTCTCTATTTCTGTTATGCATTTGTGGTATTAAGGGGAGCACCCTTCATCAAGTGGTATCAGAGCAAGATTTCTTGAGTGTGTAAACAGATCACCGACTGTGAGGCAGTTTGCACAAGGACCGTGGCTAGGGTTTCAGCGCGCATCATGAAAATGCCTCCACGAAGGGAACGTGGCGGAAGAGCTGGTGTTGTGACACCTGAGGTTAGAGAGCTGCAGAGACAAGTGCAAGCATTGCAAGAAGAGATTCGTAGAAGAATGAATCTTAATGTCAGAGACGAAAAAGAGGATGAAGCCGAAGAAGAAAATCAAGAAGGAGAAGTTGAAATTGTGAACCAGAAGGAAGAAAGACTTTTTCGGGCAATTTTCAAAATTAGGAAAAGACCTAAGATTGAGGTTCCTACATTTTCTAGAAATCTTAACCCAGAGAAATTGATCGAATGGATCAATGAATGTGAGGAATATTTCAAGTATGAAGATGTTGAGGATCCTATTAGGGTCAAATTTGCGAAGGCCAGACTGAAAGGTCATGTGAAGATATGGTGGCAAGAGATTCAGTTGGAGCGAAATAGAAGGGGAAAGGAGAAAATCACGAGATGGGATCAGATGGTGGATAAATTGAAGTGACAGTTCATTCCTGTTGATTATGAGCTTGACCTACTGAAGAAAATGCAAAGTTTGAAGCAAGCGGGAAAATCTGTTCAGGAGTACACAGAGGAGTTCTACCGACTTCTCATCAGAACAGGCCATGCAGAAGCTGATAAGGAGAAAGTTTCCCAATACCTTAATGGCTTAAGGCCAAGCATTCAGGAGGAGCTGAATCTGGTTTGAATGAACAGTATTGAAGAGGCATACCAGTTTGCCCTAAAAGTAGAGGAAAAGCTGAACAAGAAGTTTGAGAGCAGACAAAACGGAAGAGGTCGCGGTGGACGATCTGGTGGATGGTCATATGGTGGCCGAAATGAAGATCCGAAAAAGAAGGATGAGGCCAGTAGCAGTCAGAATCAGAGAGGAAACAATTCCAATCGCTTCCAGGATCAGAATAATAGAGATCAAAGAGGAAGGGGAAGAGGACAAGGATCTGGAAGAGGTGGCTTCCGTGGAACATGTTTTCACTGTGGAGAAGAAGGTCATAGGGCATTTGAATGTCCTCAGCGCCAAGGCAGAACCGACAGGAGAAATGAATGCCAGGCCAGAGTTGCACATGTAGATGAAGATGCCAGATCATTAAATTTTGAAAATGTTGAAAGAGGAAAAACGTTGATTAACAGAAGATTCCTGTTGAGTGGTGAGAATGAACCTGAGAAAAGGAGGAGCCTGTTTCGCACCAGGTGCAAGTGTGAAGGTAAATGTTGTGATGTGATCATTGATAGTGGAAGCACTGACAATTTGGTGTCACAAGAGATGGTGACAAAGTTGAAGCTCAAGAGACAGAAACACCCACATCCATATCGGATTGCCTGGGTACAGGATGACCACAAGGTCATGGTCAATGAACAATGCCTAGTAAAGTTCAAGGTTGGCGGATACCAAGATGAGGTATTGTGTGATATCATATCTATGGATGCATGTCATATGTTGTTGGGTAGACCATGACAGTTTGACAGATGTGCTGTACATGATGGTCGTGCGAATACCTATTCCCTGACAAAGGATGGAGTGCGGCATAAGCTAAAACCATTGAAGGAGACTGAAGAAAAGGTATGTGGTAATGCAAGAATAACATTTGTTGATGGAAGAAAATTCCTAGATGGTATGAGGCATGAGCATGTGTGTTTTTCTTTAATTCCAAAAGTTGGTAAAGAAGAAGTAGAGGGTGTACCTATAGAGGTTGCAGATTTGTTGAATGAGTTTCAGGATATTGTATCTGATAATGTACCTGATGGATTACCACCGGTAAGGAAGATCAGTCATCAGATGGATTTGATTCTAGGAGCCAGTTTGCCAAACAAGGCAACACATAGAATGACACCAGCAGAAAGTGAAGAGTTGAACAGACAAGTACAGGAGTTATTGCAGAAGGGGTTGATTCGAGAGAGTCTGAGTCCCTGTGTTGTACCAGTGGTATTAGCACCAAAAAAGAATGGAGAGTGGAGGATGTGTACAGATTCCAGAGCAATAAACAAGATCAAAATCAAGTATAAGTTTCCATTGCCACGAATGGATGATATTATGGACTGTTTGAGTGGAGATGTGTATTTTTCAAAGATAGATCTGAAGAGTGGATATCATCAGATTCGGATCAGAGAAGGAGATGAATGGAAGACTGCCTTCAAGACAAAGGAAGGACTATATGAGTGGTTAGTCATGCCTTTTGGGCTAACCAATGCGCCGAGCACTTTCATGCGGCTCATGAACGAGGTTCTGAAAGAATTTCTGGGTAAGTTTGTCATTGTTTACCTAGATGATATTTTGATCTTTAGTAAGACATTGGATGAGCATATGATGCATATTCGTATGGTATTTGAGAAGTTGAGAGAAGAGAAATTGTTGATTAATTTGAAGAAGTGCAGTTTTGTGAAGAAAGAGTTAGTGTATTTGGGATTTGTAGTTTCAGCAGAAGGTCTGAAAATGGACCCAGAGAAGGTACAGGCTATTCTTGAATGGCTTACTCCAAGGAGTGCTGCCGAGGTAAGATGTTTTCATGGTCTAGCTAGCTTTTACAGAAAGTTTATCAGAAATTTTAGCAGTATTTGTGGACCCTTGACTGAAACAATGAGAGGGGATAGAAAAGAGTTTAAGTGGACTAATGAGGCAGAAAAGAGTTTTCAATTGTTGAAACAAAAAGTTACAGAACAACCTGTTTTAGCACTTCCATATTTTAATAAGGTGTTTCAAGTAGATTGTGATGCTAGTGGTACTGCAATAGGAGCTGTTATGAGCCAAGAAGGTAAACCTGTTGCTTATTTCAGTGAGAAGTTAAATGATGCCAAGAGAAAATATTCTGTTTATGATTAGGAATTTCATGCTATAGTTCAGGCATTAAAGAAGTGGAGACATTATCTACTTCCTAAGGAGTTTGTTTTGTATACTGATCATCAAGCTTTGCAATATTTGAATAGTCAAGGAAAGTTGAATCAGAGGCATTTGAAATGGGTTGAGTTTTTGCAGAGTTATACATTTGTTTTGAAACACATGAGTGGAAAGTCTAATAGGGTTGCAGATGCTCTTAGCAGAAGGCAACTATTGCTGACAGAAATGCAGATTGAAGTGGTTGGGTTCAAGGAACTCAAGAATTTGTATCCAGAGGATCTTGATTTTGGTGAAGCTTGGAAAGCTTGTACAGAACCTGTTACTCTAGACAGGATGAAATGGTTGGATTTCATCATCCAGGATGATATGCTATTCAGAGGGAGTCAGTTGTGCATTCCATGAAGTTCTGTGAGGGAGAATCTCATCAAGGAGAAGCATAGTGGAGGATTGGCTGGACATTTTGGTCGTGATAAAACCCTTGGTTTGGTTAGTGACAATTATTATTGGCCACAGTTGCAGCAAGATGTGAAGAAGTTTGTATAGAGTTGCAGAGTATGTCAGATTGGCGAAAGGAGTGAAGCAGAATATAGGATTGTATCAGCCATTACCTGTACCAGAGAAGCCTTGGGAGGATATCAGCATGGACTTTGTTCTTGGTTTACCGAGGACTCAGTGGGGACATGATTCAATTTTTGTAGTGGTTGACGGATTTTCAAAGATGGCACATTTAATTCCCTGCAAGAAGACTAATGATGTTGTTCATGTAGCAGAATTGTTTTTCAGAGAAGTAGTGAGACTTCATGGTTTTCCAAAGACCATAGTTTCAGATCGGGACACTAAGTTTGTTGGATATTTCTGGCGTACGTTGTGGAAGAAGTTGAAGACAGATTTGAAGTTTAGTTCATCACATCACCCACAGACTGATAGACAGACAGAGGTGGTGAATAGGAGTTTAAGAAATTTGCTGAGATGTTTGGTTGGAGATAAGCCAACAGGATGGGATTTGATTTTACCACAAGTGGAATTTGCATATAATAATTCTGTCAACAGGAGCACTGGTAAATCACTATTCCAGATTGTATATGGAAGTAGTCCAAGAAATGCATCTGAATTGAGGAAGATAGATAAAGGAGAAATAAGTAGTGCTGAAGCTGAGGATTTTGCAGAACACTTGAAGAACATCCATGGGGAGGTGAGGAAGCATATTACCAAGATGAATGCACAGTATAAGGCTAAGGCAGATGAGAAAAGGAGGTATAAGGAATTTCAGGTTGGTGATGAAGTCATGGTTCATTTGCGGAAGGAGCGATTTTCGGTTGGTACATATAACAAGCTGCAAATGAAAAAGTTTGGGCCATGTAAGATACTGAAGAAACATGATTCGGGAAATGCATATGAGGTAGAATTGCCTACTGAGCTGAATATTTCACCAGTGTTTAACATTTCAGATTTGACAGAGTATCATGAAGGAGGTGTTGAAGATGAGGTTGTAGCAGCACAGTGGAGTATTCCAGCAACCGGTTCAGATATCAAGGAGATTGAAGACATACTGGACAGTCGTGTTGGTAGAAGCACAAGGAACAGGACATATGAAGAGTATTTAGTCAAATGGAAAGGATGACCTATTGAAGATTCATCATGGCTAACAAAGGAGGAGGTTAACCGTCTTGGTTTTCCTCTGCACACCTGAGTCGTGACAGGGTCACTTCTCAAATTACCCTGGGTGTCTGATGCAGGAGCATCCTGGGTGTAAGAGCAATCTTGCATCACCTAAAAATATTTCTATTTTTGAATTCGATAAGGGCTATCTTGTGCAGAGCTGCTATTTGTGGAAAGTTACTATTTTTGGTAATTTTCGTATGTGCTCAGAATGATCTGATTTCTTTCTTGGAGGTTCATTTTGGTCATATAAGTCTGCCAGTAAAGTTTCATTGCCAGGTCAAGTGTACATTGGAAGATATTGAAGATTTTCGGTATTGGCAGAAGGGTACAGAAACTTTGAACTCAGTTTTGAAGGCTTTAGAGGCCCCGGATGAGGTCAAAAATTTGGGTGACAGGCACTTGCGCCGATCAAGCTTGTAGAGCGCTTTGTGGTGTTTCCGAAATGGGGTTATAATAGCTGATCGGGTCAACTGGTGATGACTTATGGTCTTCGGAAGTTGGGTCACCTGAAATGGCAGAAAATAATTTTATTCAAAATTTTTGTTCGGGTTTCAAAGGTTATCTTGAGCCGACTATGATGTAATAAAATGTAAAATAAAATAATTCTAAGTTTGGTCAGCCTTATTGGCTAAAATTTTGGAACTTTCCCAGGCGGTGGAAAAATTGCCTATATAAGGAAGGTTGTATTGTTGTCTTAGGCAGTTCAGAATAGTTCTGGGTAGTAGATCTAGGCAATAATCGAGGCTTTGTCCTACAGAATATTGTAAGGGAATGCCCATGGGGCTTTGCATATTATAATTCTGAAAGTTTGTAATTCCACATTTGTGGAGATAATAAGAAGCCAATTTTCTGTTCTTGCATATTGTTGTTGTTTCTCTATTTTTGTTATACGTTTGTGGTATTAAGGGGAGCACCCTTCATCACAACTGGAGCTAATGGAGTAGATGGTTCGATGCCAGGTTGGATGGTTTGAAAGATACACTGCTGAGCCACTTTCAACTGACCCTCACTGCAAGTTTTGGCATCGACTGAGATCACCTTGCCAAATGAAAATGAAGTCGAATCGTTCAAAACTGAGAGAGGTTATTGTAGACCTTGAAACCATGATCTCATAGCACCTAATATTTTTTCAATAG
This sequence comes from Chamaecyparis obtusa, assembly GCA_027943335.1. NCBI lineage: Eukaryota > Viridiplantae > Streptophyta > Pinopsida > Cupressales > Cupressaceae > Chamaecyparis > Chamaecyparis obtusa. The sequence continues at coordinate 57,368 of BSBK01008114.1, forward strand.
CTCTCATGAGGTCCGAGATATGAGCCCCAGAAGATCACTACCGAATCATGCTTAGTGCACCTTGGGGTCACTTGGGTCGAGCGTGGTCGTGAGCATTTTTGTGACTCTATGGGTAGAATGCAATTGTCACTGGTGTTTACCTAGCCAACTAGAGCTGATGGAGTAGATGGTTTGATGCCAGGTTGGATGGTTTGAAAGATACGCTACTAAGCCACTTTCAATTGACCCTCACTACAAGTTTTGGCATCGATTGAGATTGCCTTGCCAAATGCAAATGAAATCGAATCACCCAAAACTGAGAGAGGTTATTGTAGACCTCAAAAACATGATCCTATAGCACTTAATAGTTTGTCAATAGATCTCATGAGGTCTGAGATATGAGCCCCAGAAGATCACTGCCCAATCATGCTTAGTGCACCTTGGGGTCACTTGGGTCGAGTGTGGTCGCGAGAATTTTTGTGACTCTGTGGGTAGAATGGGGTTGTCACTGGCATTTACCCAACCAACTAGAACTGATGGAGTATACGGTTTGATGCCAAGTCAAATGGTTTGAAAGATACACTACTGAGCCACTTTCAACGGACCCTCACTGCAAGTTTTGGCATCGACTGAGATCACCTTGCCAAATGCAAATGAATTCGAATCACCCAAAACTAAGAGAGGTTATTGTAGACCTCAAAAACATGATCTCGTAGCACTTGATAGTTTATTGGTATCTCTCATGAGGTCTAAGATATGAGCCCTAGAAGATCACTGCCCAATCATACTTAGTGCACCTTGGGGTCACTTGGGTTGGGCATGGTGGCAAGCATTTTCTTGACTCTATCGGTAGAATGGCATTGTCACTAGCGTTTACCCGGCCAACCTGAGCTGATGGTGTAGATGGTTTGATGCCAGGTCAGATGGTTTGAAAGATATGCTACTGAGCCAGTTTCAACTGACCCTCACTCCAAGTTTTGGCATCGACTCAGATCACCTTGCCAAATGCAAACGAAGTCAAATCGCCCAAAATTGAGAGAAGTTATTGTAGACCTCAAAAACATGATCCCATAGCACCTAACATTTTGTTGATAGCTCTCATGACGTCTGAGATAGGAGCCCCAGAAGATCGCTGCCCAATCGTGCTTAGTGCACCTTGGGGTCACTTGGGTCGAGCGTGGTCACGAGCATTTTCGTGACTCTGTGGGTAGAATGGGGTTGTCACTAGCATTTACCTAGCCAACCAAAACTAATGGAGGATACAGTTTGATGCCAGGTTGGCTGGTTTGAAAGATACGCTGCTGAGCCACTTTCAATTGACCCTCACTGCAAGTTTTGGCATCGACTGAGATCACCTTGCCAAATGCAAATGAAGTCAAATCACCAAAAATTGAGACAGGTTATTGTAGACCTCCAAAACACAATCACATAGCACCTAATAGTTTTTTGATAGCTCTCATGAGGTCTGAGATATGAGCCCCAGAAGATCACTGCCCAATCATGCTTAGTGCACCTTGGGGTCACTTGGGTCGAGTGTGGTCACGAGCATTTCCGTGACTCTGTGGGTAGAATGGGGTTGTCACTAGCATTTACCTAGTGAACTAGAGTTGATGAAATAGATGGTTTGATGCTAGGTTAGACGGTTTGAAAGATACGCTGCTGAGCCACTTTCAACTAGCCCTCACTGCAAGTTTTGGCATCGACTGAGATCACCTTTCCAAATGCAAATGAAGTCAAATCACCCAAAATTGAGAGAGGTTATTGTAGACCTCAAAAACATGATCTTGTAGCACCTGACAGTTTGTTGATAGCTCTCATGATGTCCAAAATATGAGCCCTAGAAGATCGCTGCCCTATCATGCTTAGTGCACCTTGGGGTCACTTGGGTCGATCATGGTCACGAGCTTTTTCATCACTCTTTGGGTAGAATGGGGTTGTCACTAGCATTTACCCTGCCAAACAGAGCTGATGGAGTAGACAGTTCGATGCCAGGTCAGAGGATTTCAAAGATGTGCTGCTGAGCCACTTTCAACTGACCTTCACTGCAAGTTTTGGCATCGACGGAGATCTCCTTGCCAAAAGCAAATGAAGTCAAATAGCCAAAAACCAAGAGAGGTTATTGTAGACCTTGAAAACATGATCCCATAGCACCTAATATTTTGTTAATAGCTCTCACGAGGTCTGAGATACGAGCCCCAAAAGATCATTGCCCAATCATGCTTAGTGCACCTTGGGGTTGTATGCACCCTAAAATGGTCGCCTAGACTTTGGGCCCCATTTATTTGATTTATCAATCCTAAATCATTTTGATCATTAATCAATATTTTCAACATTATCAATTTCTTGATCAAGTCCTAATTTCGATCATATATTGGATTTTATCCTTGGGCTAACCATTTATCCTAAGTCTTTATTTGATTAAAAGGAATATTTCCTCCCCTTTCAATTAAATAAAAAAGCCCCACTTTCCTCTTATCCTAAGTTGCACAAATAAAACATTATTCCTATTTTATAAAAAGGGAAAAAGGCACTTTTGTCTCACATGAGGCTCAAAAGTCAACACTTCACTCTCATTGGAGGATGTTTGTGCACATGGATTGCTCCTCTTTCAACCTCCACCGCTGATTAAGATCTTTTGCCTCTTAATCTCCATGGTCCATTCCTTTGCATTTCTTATAAAAGGAGAGCTCTCTCCTTCATTTGCACATCCTTGTTTTGTACTATTGTTATGCTGCAGGTTTTGGAGCTCTCTTTGAAGACACTCAAGCTTTGAAGCCTTGACATTCTTAGTTGCATTTCATAATAGTTTTGCTTTTCATAGTTGCATTCATGGCATTCTTAGTGTAGATTTCCTTTTATGCAATCTCACATAGTCTAAATAGGAAAGATTTGTAATCCATTGCTATTTCCTTTCATAGATTAGATTTCTTTTCAAGCATTGCATTGTTATCATTTAGCTTAGCTTGCACATTCATACTAGTTGCATTTGCATTTCATTTCCCTTTAGATTCTTGGAGATATTGGCATTGTTGCCCTTGTCTTCACTTGAATCTCTCATTGTATGGTTGACTAGCAAGGTCACTTTTTTGTAGCTCTAGCTGAGAGAAAAACTCATAGTCCCTTGCAACTCCATGCATAGAGAGCTATGAGCCACTTTGTGAGGCCTCACTCTTGAGTGACCTTGCATGTAATGGTTCATAGAAGTGCATGTTTTAGTGTGTACAGGGGTCACTTGGGTCGAGCGTGGTCGCGAGCATTTTTGTGACTCTGTGGGTAGAATGGGGTTGTCACTAGTGTTTAGCTAGCCAACTGGAGCCAATGGAGCAGACGGTTTGATGCCAGGTCTGATGGTTTGAAAGATACGCTGCTAAGCCACTTTCAACTGACCCTCACTGTAAGTTTTGGCATCGACTGAGATGGCCTTGCCAAATGCAAAGAAAGTCAAATCGCCCAAAACTGAGACAGGTTATTGTAGACCTCAAAAACATGACCCCATAGAACCTAACAATTTGTTGATAGTTCTCACGAGGTCCAAGATATGAGCCCTAGAATATCACTGCCCAATCATGCTTAGTGCACCTTGGGGTCACTTGGGTCAAGCATGGTCGCGAGCATTTTCTTGACTCTATGGGTAGAATGGGGTTGTCACTAGCATTTACCCAGCCAACCGGAGATGATGGAGTAGACAGTTTGATGCCAGGTCAGACGGTTTGAAGGATACGCTGCTGAGCCACTTTCAACTAACCCTCACTACAAGTTTTGGCATCAACTGAGTTTGCCTTGCCAAATGCAAACAAAGTCGAAACACCCAAAACTGAGAGAGGTTATTGTAGACCTCAAAAGAAAAATCCCATAGTAGCTAACATTTTATTGATAGCTCTCACGAGGTCTAAGATATGAGCCCCAGAAGATCGATGCCCAATTGTGCTTAGTGCACCTTGGGGTCACTTGGGTCTGGTGTGGTCGCGAGCATTTTCTTGACTCTATGGATAGAATGGGGTTGTCACTAGAATTTACCTCACCAACCAAAGTTGATGGAGCAGACGGTTTGATGCCAGGTCAGATGGTTTGAAAGATACGCTACCGAACCACTTTCAACTGACCCTCACTGCATGTTTTGGCATCGACTGAGATCACCTTGCCAAATCCAAACGAAGTTGAATCACCCAAAACTGAGAGAGGTTATTGTAGACCTCAAAAACATGATCTTGTAGCACCTAATTCTTTGTCGATAGCTCTCACAAGGTTTGATATATGATCCCTAGAACATCACTACCCAATCGTGCTTAGTGCACCTTGGGGTCACTTGTGTCGAGCATGGTCGTGAGTGTTTTTGTGACTCTGTGGGTAGAATGGGTTGTCAATATCATTTACCTGACCAACCAAAGCTGATGGAGTAGATGGTTCGATGCCAGGTTAGAGGGTTTGAAAGATACGCTATTGAGCCACTTTCAACTAACCCTCACTGCAAGTTTTGGCATCGATTGAGATCGCATTGCCAAATGCAAATGAAGTTGAATCGCCCAAAATTGAGAGAGGTTATTGTAGACCTCAAAAACATGATCCTGTAGCACCTAATAGTTTGTCAATAGCTCTCACTAGGTCTAAGATATGAGCCCCAGAAGATCACTACCCAATCATGCTTAGTGCACCTTGGGGTCACTTGGGTCGAGCGTGGTTGCGAGCATTTTCATGACTTTGTGGGTAGAATGGGGTTGTCACTGGTGTTTACCCGACCGATCAGAGCCAATGGAGTAGATGGTTTGATGCTAGGTTAGATGGTTTGAAAGATACACTACTGAGCCACTTTCAACTGACCCTCACTGCAAGTTTTGGCATCAACTAAAATTGCCTTGCCAAATGCAAATGAAGTTGAATAGCCAACATCTAAGAGAGGTTATTGTAGACCTCAAATACATGATCTTGTAACACCTACCAGTTTGTTGATAGCTCTCATGAGGTTTGAGATATGAGCCCCAGAAGATCACTGCCCAATCGTGCTTAGTCCACCTTGAGGTCACTTGGGTCGAGCATGGTCGCGAGTGTTTTCATGACTCTGTGGCTAGAATAGGGTTGTCACTGGCATTTACCTAAGTAATCAGAGCTAATGTAGTAGATGGTTTGATGCCAGGTTAGACGGTTTGAAAGATATGCTGCTGGCCCACTTTCAACTGACCCTCATTGCAAGTTTTGGCATCGACTGAGATCGCCTTGCCAAATGCAAACTAGGTCTAATCACCCAAAACCAAGAGAGGTTATTGTAGACCTCAAAAACATAATCTTGTAGCACCTAATAGTTATTTGATAGCTCTTATGAGGTCTAAGATACGAGCCCCAAAATATCACTGCCCAATCATGCTTAGTGCACCTTGGGGTCACTTGGCTCAGGCATGGTCGCGAGCATTTTCGTGACTCTGTGGGTAGAATGGGGTTGTCACTAGCATTTACCTAGCAAATTGGAGCTGATGGAGTAGACTATTTGGTGCCAAGTCAGACGATTTGAAAGATACACTGCTGAGCCACTTTCAATTGACCCTCACTACAAGTTTTGGCATCGACTGAGATCACCTTACCAAATGCAAATGAAGTCGAATCACCCAAAACTGAGAGAGGTTATTGTAGACCTCAAAAACAATATCCCATAGCACTTGACAATTTGTTGATAACTCTCACAAGGTCTGAGATACAAGCCCCAGAAGATCACTACCCAATCATGCTTAGTGCACCTTGGGGTCACTTGGGTCGAGTGTGGTCGCGATCATTTTCGTGACTCTATGGGTAGAATAGGGTTGTCACTGGCATTTACCTGGCCAACTGGAGCTGATGGAGTAGACGGTTTGATGCCAGGTTAGACAGTTTGAAAGATACGCTACTGAGCCACATTCAACTGACCCTCACTGCAAGTTTTGGCATCCACTAAGATCACCTTGCCAAATGCAAATGAAGTCAAATTGCCCAAAACTAAGATACATTATTGTAGACCTCAAAAATAGGATCCCGTAGCAATTGACTATTTGTTGATAGCTCTCACGAGGTCTGAGATATGAGCCCCAGAAGATCACTGCCCAATCGTGCTTAGTGCACCTTGGGGTCACGTGGGTCGAGCGTGGTCGCGAGCATTTTCATGACTCTGTGGGTAGAATGGGGTTGTCACTGGCATTTATCGGGCCAATTGGAGCCAATGGAGTAGATGGTTTTATGGTAGGCTAGATGGTTTGAAAGATACGCTGCTGAACCACTTTCAACTGACCCTCAATGCAAGTTTTGGCATTGACTGAGATCACCTTGCCAAATGCAAACAAAGTTGAATCACCCAAAACTAAGAGAGGTTATTGTAGACCTCAAAAACATGATCCTGTAGAACTTGACAATTTGTCAATAGCTCTCACGATGTTTGAGATATGAGCCCTAGAATATCACTGCGCAATCATGCTTAGTGCACCTTGGGGTCACTTGGGTTGAGCGTGGTCGTGAGCATTTTTGTGACTCTCTGGGTAGAATGGGGTTGTCACTGGTGTTTACCCAATCAACCAGAGCTGATGGAGTAGACGGTTTGATGCCAGGTTAGATAGTTTGAAAGATACGCTGTTGAGCCACTTTCAACTGACCCTCACTCCAAGTTTTGGCATCGATTGAGATCGCCTTGCCAAATACAAACGAAGTTGAATCTCCCAAAACTGAGAGAGGTTATTGTAGACCTTGAAAACACAATCCCATAGCACCTAATAGTTTGTCGATAGCTCTTATGAGGTCTAAGATATGAGCCCTAGAAGATCACTGCCCAATTGTACTTAGTGCACCTTGGGGTCACTTGGGTCGAGCGTGCTCGCGAGCGTCTTCATGACTCTGTGGGTAGAATGGGGTTGTCACTAGCATTTACCTAGCCAACTAGAGCTGATTGAGTAGATGGTTTGATGCTAGGTCAGACGGTTTGAAAGATACGCTGCTGAGCCACTTTCAACTAACGCTCACTGCAAGTTTTGGCATCGACTGAGATCACCTTGCCAAATGCAAACGAAGTTGAATCACCCAAAACTGAGAGAGGTTATTGTAGACCTCAAAAACATGAACCCATAGCACCTAATAGTTTTTTGATAGCTCTCACGAGGTCTGAGATACGATCCCCAGAAGATCACTTCCCAATCAGGCTTAGTGCACCTTGGGGTCACTTGGGTCGAGCGTGGTCATGAGCATTTTTGTGACTTTGTGGGTAGAATGGGGTTGTCACTAGCATTTACCCAGCCAACTAGAGCCGATGGAGTAGATGGTTTGATGCCAGGTCAGACGGTTTGAAAGATACGCTGCTGAGCCACTATCAACTAACCCTCACTGCAAGTTTTGGCATCGACTGAGATTGCCTTACCAAATGCAAACAAAGTCAAATTGCCCAAAACTGAGAGAGGTTATTGTAGACCTTGAAAAAATGATCCTGTAGCACATAACAATTTGTCAATAGCTCTCACGAGGTCTGAGATATGAGCCCTAGAAGATCACTACTCAATCATGCTTAGTGCACCTTGGGGTCACTTCAGTCGGGCATGGTCGCGAGTGTTTTCATGACTCTATTTTTAGAATGGGGTTGTCACTGGTGTTTACCTAGCCAATCAAAGCTGATGGAGTTGACTGTTTGATGCCAGGTTAGATGGTTTGAAAGATACGCTGCTGAGCCACTTTCAACTGACCCTCACTCCAAGTTTTGGCATTGACTGAGATCACCTTGCCAAATGCAAATGATGTCAAATCACCCAAAACTGAGAGAGGTTATTGTAGACCTCAAAAACAAGATCCCATAGCACCTGACAGTTTGATAATAGCTCTCATGAGGTCTGAGATACGAGCCCCAAAGATCACTGCCCAATCATGCTTAGTGCACCTTGGGGTCACTTGGGTCGAGCGTGGTCATGAGTGTTTTCTTGACTTTGTGGCTAGAATAGGGTTGTCAATGGAATTTACCTAGCCAACTGGACCCAATGGTGAAGATGTTTTAATGCTAGGTCAGATGGTTTGAAAGATACGCTGCTGAGCCACTTTCAACTGACCCTCACTACAAGTTTTGGCATCGACTGAGATCACCTTTCCAAATGCAAACGAAGTCAAATCACCCAAAATTGAGAAAGGTATTGTAGACCTCAAAAACATGATCCTGTAGCACTTGACAATTGGTCAATAGCCCTCACGAGGTCTGAGATATGAGCCCTAGAAGATCACTGCCCAATCGTGCTTAGTGCACCTTGGTGTCACTTGGGTCGAGCATGGTCACGAGCATTTTCATGACTCTGTGGGTAGAATGGGGTTGTCACTGGCATTTACATGGCTAATCAGAGCTGATGGAGTAGATGGTTCGATGCCAGGTCAGACAGTTTGAAAGATACGCTGCTGAAGCACTTTCAACTGACCCTCACTACAAATTTTGGCATTGACTGAGATCACCTTGCCAAATGAAAACAAAGTCGAATCGCCCAAAATTGAGAGAGTTTATTGTATACCTTGAAAACATGATCATGTAGCACCTAACAGTTTGTGGATAGCTCTCACGAGGTCTGAGATACGAGCCCCAGAAGATCACTACCCAATCGTGCTTAGTGCACCTTGGGGTCACTTGGGTGGAGCGTGGTCGCAAGTGTTTTCATGACTCTGTGGGTAGAATGGGGTTGTCACTAGTGTTTACTCAGGCAACCGGAGCTGATGGACTAGATTGTTTGATGTCAGGTAAGACGGTTTGAAAGATACGCTACTGAGCCACTTTCAACTGACCCTCACTACAAGTTTTGGCATCGACTGAGATTGCCTTGCCAAATGCAAATGAACAGGAATCACCCAAAACTGAGATAGGTTATTGTAGACCTTGAAAACATGATCTTGTAGCACCTAATAGTTTGTCTATAGCTCTCATGAGGTCTGAGATATGAGCCCCAGAAGATCACTGCCCAATCATGCTTAGTGCACCTTGGGGTCACTTGGGTCGGGCGTGGTCGCGAGCATTTTCGTGACTCTATGGGTAGAATGGGGTTGTCACTAGTGTTTACCTAGCCAACTGGAGCTGATGGAGTAGATGGTTCGATGTTAGGTCAGACGGTTTGAAAGATACGCTGCTGAGCCACTTTCAACTGACCCTCACTGCAAGTTTTGGCATCGACTGAGATCACCTTGCCAAATGCAAACAAAGTTGAATCACCCAAAACCGAGAGAGGTTATTGTAGACCTTGAAAACATGATCTTGTAGCATCTAACAATTTTTTGATAGCTCTTACAAGGTCTGAGATACAAGCCCCAGAAGATCACTGCCCAATCATGCTTAGTGCACCTTGGGGTCACTTGGGTCGAGTGTGGTCACGAGCATTTTCATGAATCTGTGGGTAGAATGGTGTTGTCATTGGCATTTACCTAGCCAATCGGAGCTAATGGAGTAGATGGTTCAATGCCAAGTCAGATAGTTTGAAAGATACACTGCTAAGCCACTTTCAACTGACCCTTAGTGCAAGTATTGGCATCGACTGAGATCACCTTGCCAAATGCAAACAAAGTTGAATCACCCAAAATCAAGAGAGGTTATTGTAGACCTCAAAAAAATGATCCTGTAGCACCTAAAAAAAATTTGATAGCTCTCATGAGGTCCAAGATATGAGCCCCAAAAGATCACTACCCAATCGTGCTTAGTGCACCTTGGGATCACTTGGGTCGAGCGTGGTCGCGAGCATTTTCATGACTCTGTGGGTAGAATGGGGTTGTCACTGGTGTTTACCTGGCCAACCAGAGCTGATGGACTAGACGGTTTGATGCTAGGTCAAATGGTTTGAAAGATACACTACTGAGCCACTTTCAACTGACCCTCATTGCAAGTTTTTGCATCGACTGAGATTGCCTTGCCAAATACAAACGAAGTTGAATTGCCCAAAATCGAGAGAGGTTATTGTAGATCTTTTAAACATGATCCCGTAGTACCTGATATTTTTTCAATACCTCTCATGAGGTCTAAGATATGAGCCGCTTTCAACTGACTATTAGTGGTATGTTTGAAATTTGAACTATGAAATTAATCATGATTAATCTTGTTAAATTTGATAAAAAATAATATGCTTAAAGCATTACAAACAACAATCAAACATGTAAGAATTCAAACCATGCAAATAACATAAGTATATGACATGTAAAATCTCTTCTTGGCACTATTGGCCACCCATACATGATTTTGGTCATAAGTCCTTATGAAGAGTTTTAGGACATTTAAGTTTTAAATCAAATTGATTGTTACAAATTGTCATTATAGGCTTCAAAAGATCTTAATTAACCATTAAGGATCCTTTTGTCTTTCTATCTCTAATTGGATCCATGGTGACCATAGGCATGTTCATAGGTGGTCCTATGACCCCTTAAGGCACACTTGAGCGTTCCAATGTGTCAAAAGGGGTCACAGGGACTCCCTAGGTGTCCAAACACGTGATAAAGCATACTAAGACCCCTAAGTAGTCCCTGTGACCTCTTTTCAAACATTGGAATGCTCAAGTGTGTCTTAAGGGGTCCTACAACCCCTTAAGGCATGCTTGAGCATTCCACTATGTCAAAAGGGGTCACGGGGACTCCCTAGGTGTCCTAACACGTGATAAAGTGTACTAGGACCCCTAGGGAATCATCATGACCCCTTTTGACACATTGGAATCCTCTAGTGTGTCATAAGGGGTCGTAGGACACCATAAGACACACTTTAGCATTTGAATGTGTCAAAAGGGGTCACGGGGACTCCTTAGGGGACCTAGTATACATTATCACATGTTAGGACCCTTAGGGAGTCCCCGTGACCCCTTTTGACACACTAGAATGCTCAAGTGTGCCTTAAGGGGTCCTACGAAAACTTAAGGCACACTTGAGCATTCCAATGTGTCAAAAGGGGTCACGGGGACTCCCTATGTGTCCTAACACATGACAAAGCATACTAGGACCCCTAAGGAGTCCCTGTGACCCCTTTTCAAAAATTGGAACACTCAAGTCTATGTTAAGGGGTCCTACGACCCCTTTAGGCACACTTGAGCATTCCAATGTATTGAAAGGGGTCACAAGGACTCCCTAGGTGTCCTAACGTGTGATAAAGTGTACTAGGACCCCTAAGGAGTCCCCATGACCCCTTTTCACACATTGGAACACTCAAGTGTGTCTTATGGGGTCCCATGACCCCTTAAGGCACACTTGAGCATTCCAATGTGTCAAGAGGGGTTACATGGACTCCGTAAGTGTCCTAATGTGTGAGAAAGCATACGAGGACCTCTAGGGAATCATCATGACCCCTTTTGACACATTGGAATGCTCTAGTGTGTCATAAGGGGTCGTAGGACCCCTTAAGACACACTTCAGCATTCCAATGTCTCAAAAGGAGTCACGGGGACTCCCTAGGGATCCTAACATGGGATAAAGCATACTAGGACCCCTAGGGAGTCATCATGACCCCTTTTGACACATTGCAACACTCAAGTGTGTCTTAAGGGGTCCTTCGACCCCTTAAGGCACACTTGAGAATTCCAATGTGTCAAAAGGGGTCACAGAGACTCCCTAGGTGTCCTAACGCATGATAAAGCATAATAGGACCCCTAAGGCATCCCAATGACCCCTTTTGACACATTGGAATGTTAAAGTGTGCCTCAAGGGGTCCTACGACCCCTTAAGGCACACTTGAGCATTTCAATGTGCCAAAAGGGGTCACGAGGACTCCCTAGGTGTCCAAACGCATGATAAAATGTCCTAGGACCCCTAAGCACTCCCTATGACCCATTTTCACCCATTGGAATGCTCAAGTGTGTCTTAAGGGGTCCTACAACCCCTTAAGGCACACTTGAGCATTCCAATGTGTCAAAAGGGGTCACGGGGACTCCCTAGGTGTCCTAATATGTGATAAAGCATACTAGGACCCCTAAGGAGTCCCCATGACCCCTTTTCACACATTGAAACACTCAGGTGTGTCTTAAGGGGTCCTACGCCCCTTAAGGCACACTTGAGCATTCCAATGTGTCAAGAGGGGTCACAAAGACTCCATAGGTGTCCTAACACATGAGAAAGCATACTAGGACCCCTAGGGAATCATCGTGACCCCTTTTGACACATTGGAATGCTCTAGTGTGTCATAAGGGGTCGTAGGACCGCTTAAGACACACTTCAACATTCCAATGTGTCAAAAGGGGTCATGAGGTCTCTCTAGGGATCCTAACATGTGATAAAGCGTACTAGGACCCCTAGGGAGTCATCATGACACCTTTTCACACATTGGAACACTCAAGTGTATCTTAAGGGGTCCTATGACCCCTTAAGGCACACTTGAGCATTCCAATGTGTCAAAAGGGGTCACAGGGACTCCCTAGGTGTCCTAATACATGTTAGGACCCTTAGGGAGTCCCCCTAACCACTTTTTAAACATTAGAATGCTCAAGTGTGCCTTAAGGGGACTCCCTACGGGTCGTAATGTGTGATAAAGCATACTAGTATCCCTAGGGAGTCATCGTGACCCCTTTTGAGACATTGCAATGGTCAGGTGTGTCTTAAGGTGTCCTACAACCCCTTAAGACACACTTGAGCATTACAATGTGTCAAAAGGGGTCATGGGGAGTCCTTAGGGGTCCTAGTATGCTTTATCAGATGTTAGGACCCGTAGGGAGTCCCCATGACCCCTTTTGACACATTAGAATGCTCAAGTGTGCCTTAAAGGGACCCCTTAAGGCACACTTGAGAATTCCAATGTGTCAAAAGGGGTCACAAGGACTCCCTAGGTGTCCTAACATCTGATAAAGCATACTAGTACCCCTAAGGACTCCCTGTGACCCCTTTTCACACATTGGAATGCTGAAGTGTGTCCTAAGGGGTCCTACAACCCCTTAAGGCACACTTGAGTGTTCCAATGTGTAAAAAGGGGTCATGGGGACCCCCTAGGTGTCCAAACACATGATAAAGCATACTAGGACCCCTAAGGCATCCCCGTGACCCCTTTTCACACATTGGAACACTCACATGTGTCTTAAGGGGTCCTACAACCCCTTTAGGCACACTTGAACGTTCTAATGTGTCAAAAAGGGTGACGGGGACTCCCTAGGTGTTCTAATGCGTGATAAAGCATACTATCACCCCTAAGGTATCCCCGTGACCCCTTTTCACATATTGGAACACTCAAGTGTGTCTTAAGGGGTCCTACAAACCCTTAAGGCACACTTGAGCATTCCATTGTGTCAAAATGGGTCACGGGGACTCCCTAGGTGTCCTAACACGTGATAAAGCATACTAGGACCCCTAGGGAATCATCATGACCCCTTTTGACACATTGGAATGCTCTAGTGTGTCATAAGGGGTCGTAGGACCCCTTAAGACACACTTCAGCATTCCAATGTGTCAAAAGAGGTCACGGGGACTCCCTAGGTGTCCTAATGCGTGATAAAGCATACTAGGACCCCTAGCGAGTCATCGTCACCCCTTTTGACACATTGCAATGCTCAAGTGAGTCTTAAGGTGTCCTTCAACCCCTTAAGACACACTTGAGCATTCTAATGTGTCAAAAGGGGTCACGGGGACCCCTTAGGGGTCCTAGTATGCTTTATCACACATTAGGACCCCTAGGGAGTTCCTGTGACACCTTTCGACACATTGGAACACTCAAGTAAGCCTTTAGGGGTCCTACAAACCCTTAAGGCACACTTGAGCATTCCAGTGTGTTAAAAGGGGTCACGGGGACTCCCTAGGTGTCCTAACGCATGATAAAGCATACTAGGACCCCTAAGGAGTCCCCGTGACCTGTTGTCACACATTGGAACACTCAAGTGTATCTTAAGGGGTCCTACAACCCCTTAAGGCACACTTGAGAATTCAAATGTGTCAAAAGGGGTCATGGGGACTCCCTAGGTGTCCTAGTACGTGTTAGGACCCTTAGGGAGTCCCCCTGACCCCTTTTGACACATTGGAATGCTCAAGTGTGCCTTACGGGGTCGTAGGACCCCTTAAGGCACACTTGAGCATTCCAATGTGTCAAAAGGGGTCTCCGGGACTCCCTAGGTGTCCTAACATGTGATAAAGGGTAATAGGACCCCTAAGGAGTCCCTGTGACCCCTTTTGACACATTGGAACACTCAAGTGTGCCTTAAGGGGTCCTACGACCCCTTAAGGCACACTTGAGCATTACAATGTGTCAAAAGTAGTCATGGGGACTCCCTAGGTATCCTAACATGTGATAAAACATACTAGGACCCCTAAGGAGTCCCTGTGACCCTTTTTCACACATTGGAATGCTCAAGTGTGTCTGAAGGGGTCCTACGACACCTTAAGGCACACTTGAGTGTTCCAATGTGTCAAGAGGGGTTACAGGGACTCCCTAGGTTTCATAACGTGTAACAAAGCATACTAGGACCCCTAGGGAATCATCGTGACCCCTTTTTACACATTGGAATGCTCTAGTGTGTCATAAGGGGTGGTAGGACCCCTTAAGACACACTTCAGCATTCCAATGTGTTAAAAGGGGTCACGGGACTCCCTAGGGGTCCTAACTCATAATAAAGCATACTAGGAGCCCTAGGGAGTCATCGTGACCTCTTTTGACAAATTGCAATGCTCAAGTATGTCTTAAGAGGCCCTTCAACCCCTTAAGACACACTTGAGCATTGCAATGTGTCAAAAGGGGTCTCGGGAACTCCTTAGGGGTCCTTCGACCCCTTAAGACACACTTGAGCATTTCAATGTGTCAAAACGGGTCATGGGGACTCCTTAGGGGTCCTAGTACACTTTATCATGCATTAGGACCCCTAGTGAGTCCTCGTGACCCCTTTTGAAACATTGGAATGCTCAAGTATGCCTTAAGGGGTCCTACGACCCCTTAAGGCACACGTGAGCATTCCAATGTGTCAAAAGGGGTCATAGGGACTCCCTAGGTGTCCTAACATGTGATAAAGTGTACTAAGACCCCTAAGGAGTCCCCATGACCCCTTTTCACACATTGGAACACTCAATTGTGTCTCAAGTGGTCCTACAACTCCTTCAGGCACACTTGAGCATTCCAATGTGTCAAAAGGGGTCACGGGGACTCCCTAGGTGTCCTAACACATGATAAAGTGTACTAGGACACCTAAGGAGTCCCCGTGACCCCTTTTCACACATTAGAACACTCAATTGTGTCTCAAGGGGTCCTAAAACCCCTTAAGGAACACTTGAGCATTCCAATGTGTCAAAAGGGGTCACGAGGACTCCCTAGGTGTCCCAACATGTGATAAAGCATACTAGGACCCCTAAGGAGTCCCCGTGACCCCTTTTCACAAATTGGAATGCTAAAGTGTGTCTTAAGGGGTAATACAAACCCTTAAGGCACACTTGAGCATTCCAATATGTCAAAATGATTCACGGGTACTCCTTAGGTGTCCTAACATGTGATAAAGCATACAAGGACCTATAGGGAATCATTGTGACCCCTTTTGACACATTGGAATGCTCTAGTGTGTCATAAGCGGTCACAGGACCCCTTAAGACACACTTTAGCATTCCAATGTGTCAAAAGGGGTCACGGGGACCCCTTAAGACACACTTGAGCATTCCAATGTGTCAAACGGGGTAACAGGGACTCCTTAGCGGTCCTAGTATGCTTTATCACCCGATAGGACCCCTAGGGAATCCCTGTGATCCCTTTTGACAAATTGGAACACTCAAGTGTGCCATAAGGTGTCCTATGACCCCTTAAGGCACACTTGAGCATTCCAATGTGTCAAAAGGTGTCACGGGGACTCCCTAGGGGTCCTATCATGTGATAAAGCATACTAGGACCCCTAAGGAGTCGTTGTGACCCCTTTTCACACATTGGAACACTCAAGTGTGTCTTAAGGGGTCCTACGACCCCTTGAGGCACACTTGAGCATTCCAATGAGTCAAAAGGGGTTACGGAGACTCCCTAGGTGTCCTAGTACATGTTAGGACCCTTAGGGAGTCCCCCGACCCCTTTTGACACATTGGAACACTCAAGTGTGCCTTAAGGGGTCATAGGACCTCTTAAGGCACAGTTGAGCATTCCAACATGTCAAAAGGGGTCACGGGGACTCCCTAGGTGTCTTAAAGCGTGATAAAGTGTAATAGGAAACCTAAGGAGTCCCCATGACCCCTTTTGACACATTGGAACACCCAAGTGTGCCTTAAGGAGTCCTACGACCACTTAAGGCACACTTGAGCATTTCAATGTGTCAAAAGGGGTCATGAGGACTCCCTAGGTCCCCAAATGTGTGATAAAGTGTACTAGGACCCATAAGCACTCCCCGTGACCCCTTTTCACACATTAGAATGCTCAAGTGTGTCTTAAGAAGTCCCACAACCCATTAAGGCACACTTGAGCAATTCAATGTGTCAAAAGGAGTCACGAGGACTCCCTAGGTGTCCTACCGCATGATAAAGCATACTAGGATGCCTAAGGAGTCCTCGTGACATCTTTTCACACATTGGAATGCTCAAGTGTGTCCTAAGGGGTCCTACAACCTGTTAAGGCACACTTGAGCATTCCAACATGTCAAAAGGGGTGATGGGGACTCCCTAGGTGTCCTAACACATGATAAAGCATACTAGGACCCCTAAGGAGTCCCTGTGACCCATTTTCACACATTGGAATACTCAAGTGTATCTTAAGGGGTCCTACGACCCCTTAAGGCACATTTGAGCATTCCAATGCTTCCAAAGGGGTCACAGGGACTCCCTAGGTGTCCTAGTATGCGTTAGGACCCTTAGGGTGTCCCCCTGACCCCTTTTGACACATTGGAACACTCAAGTGTGCCTTAAGGGGTCGTAGGACCCATTAAGGCACACTTGAGCATTCCAATGTGTCACAAGGGGTCACGGGGACTCCCTAGGTGTCCTAACACGTGATAAAGCATAATAGGACCCCTAAGGAGTCCCCGTGACCCCTTTTGAATAATTAGAAAACTCAAGTGTACCTTTAGGGGTCCTACGACCCCTTAAGGCACACTTGAGCATTCCAATGTGTCAAAGGGAGTCATGGGGACTCCCTAGGTGTCCTAATGCGTGATAACGCATACTAGGACCTCTAAGGAGTCCCCGTGACCCCTTTTAACACATAGGAACACTCAAGTGTGTCTTAAGGGGTCCTACGACCCCTTAAGGCACACTTGAGTGTTCCAATGTGTCAGGAGGGGTCACGGGGACTTCATAGGTTTCCTCACATGTGAGGAAGCGTAGTAGGACCCCTAGGGAATCATCATGACCCCTTTTGACACATTGGAATGCTCTAGTGTGTCATAAGGGGTTGTAGGACCCCTTAAGACACACTTTAGCATTCTAATGTGTCAAAAGGGGTCACATGGACTCCCTAGGGATCCTAACACATGATAAAGCAGACTAGGACCCCTAGGGAGTCATCATGACCCCTTTTGACACATTGCAATGCTCAAGTGTGTCTTAAGGGGTCCTTTAAACCCTTAAGACACACTTGAGTGTTGTAATATGTTAAAAGGGGTCACGGGGACTCCTTAGGGATCCTAGTACACTTTATCACATGTTAGGACCCCTAGGGAGTCCCCGTAACCCCTTTTGACTCATTGGAATGCTCAAGTGTGCCTTAAGGGGTCCTACAACCCCTTAAGGCACACTTGAGTGTTCCAATGTGTCAAAAGGGGTCACGAGGACTCCCTAAGTGTCCTAACGCATGATAAAGCATACTAGGACCCCTAAGGAGTCCCCGTGAATCCTTTTCCCACATTGAAATACTCAAGTGTGTCTTACGGGGTTCTACGACCCCTTAAGGCACACTTGAGCATTCCAATGTGTCAAAAGGGGTCATGGGGACTCCCTAGGTATCCTAACATGTGATAAAGTGTACTACGACCCCTAAGGAGTCCCCGCGACCCCTTTTCACACATTGGAACACTCAAGTGTGTCTTAAGGGGTCCTACAACCGCTTAAGGCACACTTGACTATTCCGATATGTCAAAAGAGGTCACGGGGACTCCCTAGGTGTCCTAACGCATGATAAAGTGTACTAGGACCCCTAGGCAATCATCCTGACCCCTTTTGACACATTCGAATGCTCAAGTGTGCCTTGAGGGGTTGTAGGACCCCTTTTCACACATTGGAACACTCAATTGTATCTTAAGGGGTCCTAAGACCCCTTAAGGCACACTTGAGCATTCCAATGTGTCAAAAGGGGTCACGGGGACTCCCCAGGTGTCCTAGTATCTGTTAGGATCCTTAGGGAGTCCCCATGACCCCTTTTGACACATTGGAATGCTCAAGTGTGCCTTAAGGGGCCCTAACACTCAAGTGTGCCTTAAGGGGTCCTAACGCACGTTAAAAGGGGTTACAGGGACTCCCTATGTGTCCTAACGCATGATAAAGCATACTAGGACCCCTAAGGAGTCCCTGAGACCCCTTTTCACACATTGGAACCCTCAAGTGTGTCTTAAGGGGCCTACAACCCCTTAAGGCACACTTGAGCATTCCAATGTGTCAGAAGGGGTCACGGGCACTCCCTAGGTATCGTAACGCGTGATAAAGCAGAATAGGACCCCTATGAAATAATCGTGACCCCTTTTGACACATTGGAATGCTCTAGTGTGTAATAAGGGGTCGTAGGACCTCTTAAGACACACTTCAGCATTCCAATGTGTCAAACGGGGTCACGGGAACTCCCGAGGAGTCCTAATGCATGATAAAGTGTACTAGGACGCCTAGGGAGTCATCTTGACCTCTTTTGACACATTGCAATGCTCAAGTGTGTCTTTAGGGGTCCTTCGACCCCTTAAGACACACTTGAGTGTTGCAATGTGTAAAAAGGGGTCACGGGGACTCCTTAGGGGTCCTAGTATGCTTTATCACACATTAGGACCCCTAGGGAGTCCCCGTGACCCCTTTTGACCCATTGGAATGCTCAAGTGTGCCTTAAGGGGTCCTACGACCCCTTAAGGCACACTTGAGCATTCCAATGTGTCAAAAGGGGTTACAGGTACTCCCTAGGTGTCGTAACGTGTGATAAAGCGTACTAAGACCCCTAAAGAGTCCCCGTGACCCCTTTTCACACATTGGAACACTCAAGTGTGTTTTAAAGGGTCCTACGACCCCTTAAGGAACATTTGAGCATTCCAATGTGTCAAAAGGTGTCATGAGGACTCCCTAGGTTTTCTAGTATACATTAGGACCCTTGGGCAGCCCCCCTGACCCCTTTTCACACATTGGAATGCTCAAGTGTACCTTAAGGGGTCTTAGGACCCCTTAAGGCACACTTGAGCATTCCAATGTGTCAAAAGGGGTCACGGGGACTCCCTAAGTGTCCTAACACATGATAAAGCATAATAGGACCCCTAAGGAGTCACCGTTACCCCTTTTGACACATTGGAATGCTCAAGTGTGCCTTAAGGGGTCCTACAACCCCTTAAGGCACACTTGAGCATTCCAATGTGTGAAAAGGGATCACGGGGAGTCCGTAGGTGTCCAAACACATGATAAAGCATACTAGGACCCCTAAGCAGTCCCCATGACCCCTTATAACATGTTGGAATGCTCAAGTGTGTCCTGAGGGGTCCTACGACCCCTTAAGGCACACTTGAGCATTCCAATGTGTCAAAAGGTGTCACAGGGACTCCCTAGGTGTCCTAATGTGTGATAAAGCGTACTAGGACCCCTAAGGAGTCCCTGTGACTGCTTTTCACACATTGGAATGTTCAAGTATGTCTTAAGGGGTCCTACGACCCCTTAAGGCACACTTGAGCATTCTAATGTGTCAAAAGGGGTCACGGGGACTCCCTAGGTGTCCTAATGCATGATAAAGCATACTAGGACCCCTAGGGAATCATCGTGACCCCTTTTGACACATTGGAATGCTCTAGTGTGTCATAAGGGGTCGTAGGACCCCTTAAGACACACTTCAGCATTCCAATGTGTCAAAAGGGGTCATGGGGACTCCCTAGGGGTCCTAACACATCATAAAGCGTACTAGGACCCCTAGCGAGTCATCGTGACCCCTTTTGAAACATTGCAATGCTCAAGTGTGTCTTAAGGGGTCCTTTAACCCCTTAAGACACACTTGAGCATTGCAGCATGTCAAAAGGGGTCACTGGGACTCCTCAGGGGTCCTAGTATGCTTTATCACATGTTAGGACCCCTAGGGAGTCCCCGTGAGCCCTTTTGACACATTAGAATGCTCAAGTGTGCCATAAGGGGTCCTACGACCCCTTATGGCGCACTTGAGCATTCCAATGTGTCAAAAGGGGTCATAGGGACTCCCTAGGTATCCTAACATGTGATAAAGCATACTAGGACCCCTAAAGAGTCCCCGTGACCCCTTTTCACACATTGGAACACTCAAGTGTGTCTTAAGGGGTCCTACGACCCCATAAGTCACACTTGAGCATTCTAATGTGTGAAAAGGGGTCACAAGGACTCCCTAGGTGTCTTAGTACATGTTAGGACTCTTAGGGAGTCCCCTTGACAGCTTGTGACACATTGGAATGCTGAAGGGTGCCTTAAGGGGTCGTAGGACCCGTTAAGGCACACCTGAGCATTCCAATGTGTCAAAAGGGGTCACGGGGACTCCCTAGGTGTCGTAATGTATGGTAAAGCATAATAGGACCCCTAAGGAGTCTTTGTGACCCCTTTTGACACATTGGAATGCTCAAGTGTCCCTTAAGGGATCCTACGACCCCTTAAGGCACACTTGAGCATTCCAATGTGTCAAAAGTGGTCATGGGGACTCCCTATGTGTCCAAACATGTGATAAAGTGTACTAGGACCCCTAAGCAGTCCTCGTGACCCCTTTTCAGACATTAGAATGCTCAAGTGTGTCTTGAGGGGTCCTATGACCCCTTAAGGCTCACTGGAGCGTTCCAATGTGTCAAAAGGGGTCACGAGGACTTGCTAGGTGTCCTAACGCATGATAAACTGTACTAGGACCCCTAAGGAGTCCCTGTGACCCTTTTTCACACATTGGAATGCTCAAGTGTGTCTTAAGGGAACCTACGACCCCTTAACACCCACTTTAGCATTCCAATGTGTCAAAAGGGGTCACGAGGACTCCCTAGGTGTCCAAATGCGTGATAAAGCATACTAAGACCACTAAGGATTCCCTGTGACCCTTATTGACACATTGGAAAGCTCAAGTGTGTCTTAAGGGGTCCTATGACCCCTTAAGGCACACTTGAGCATTTCAATGTGTCAAAATGGGTCAGGGGGACTCCCTAAGGGTCCTAACGCATACTAGGACACCTAGGGAGTCCCTGTGACCTCTTTTGACACATTAGTATGCTCAAGTGTGTCTTGAGGGGTCCTAAAACCCCTTAAGACACACTAGACCATTCCAATGTGTCAAAAGGGGTCACGGGGACTCCCTAGGTGTCCCAACATGTGATAAATCATACTAGGACCCCTAGGGATTCATCGTGACCCCTTTTGACACATTGGAACGCTCAAGTGTGTCTTAAGGGGTTGTAGGACCCCTTAAGACACACTTGAGCATTCCAATGTGTCAAAAGGGGTCACAATGACTCCCTAGGGGTCCTATTACACCTTATCACACGTTAGGAACCCTAGGGAGTCAAAAGGACCCCTTAAGACACACTTGAGCATTTCAATGTGTCAAAAGGGGTCAGGGTGCTCCCTAGGGGTCCTAGTACACGTTAGGACCCCTAGGGAATCCCCCTGACCCCTTTTGAGCCCTAGGGAGTCCTAATGCATTCCAAATGGTCATGGTTTCATTGAAGTTACATTTATAACCCTGATGACCCCTTAACATGCCTGCTGACCCCATTTCGACATGTGGTCTCCCAAGAGCTCCCCATGGACCCCTTTTGTGTTTTCCTAAGAAAAAGTCTTCCAAATTTGGTACATAGGTCCTCTGACATGTCTTAATGAATTTGAAAGGGTCACTATTCCATAGAAGTTTCATTTAGAACCCTAATGACCCCTTAATAGGCCTACACACCATGATTCGACATGTGGTCTCCCGAGACCACCCCATGGACCCCTTTTGAGTTCTACTAGAAAAAAGTTATGCAAATTTGGTACGTAGATCCTCTGACATGTCCTATTGCATTCCAAAGGGTCAACATTTCATCAAAGTCACATTTGGAACCCTAATGACCCCTTAACAGGCTTACCGACCCTGATTCGACATGTGGTCTCCTCAAAGAACCCCATGGACCCTTTTTGAGTTCTACTAGGAAAAAGTCATACAAATTTAGTACATAGGTCCTCTAACATGTCCTAATGTGTTACAAAGGGTCACCATTCCATCCAAGTTTCATTTTTAACCCTAATGACCCCTTAACAGGCCTACTGACCCTGTTTTAACATGTGATCTCCTAAGAGCACCCCATGGACCCCTTTCGAGTTCTAAGAAAAAGTCATCCAAAATTTGAATGTAGGTCCTATGACATGTCCTAATGCATTCCAAAGGGTCACCATTCCATCAAAGTTTTATTTGGAACCCTAATGACCCCTTAACAGGCCTACCGACCCCATTTCAACATGTGGTCTCCTGAGAGCACACCATGGACCCCTTTCGAGTTTTACTAGGCAAAAGTCATCCAAATTTGGTACATAGGTCCTATGACATATCCTAATGCATTCCAAAGGGTCACCATTCCATCAAAATTTTATTTGGAACCCTAATGACCTCTTAACAGGCCTACCGACCTTGATTTGACATGTGGTCTCCCGAGAGCACCCCATGGACCCCTTTCAAGTTCTACTAAGAAAAAGTTATCCAAATTTGGTACGTAGGTCATTTGATATGTCCTAATGCATTCCAAAGGATCACCGTTCATCGAAAGTTTCATTTGGAACCTCGATGACCCCTTAAGTCACCTATCAACACTAAATCGCACAATGGTGTCCCAAGAGCACCCCATGGACCCTTTTCAAGTTTGACTAATCAAAATTCATCTAAATTGTGGAGTTAGGTCCTTTGACATGTTCTAATGCATTCCAAATGGTCACCGTGCATCAAAGGTTGTCTCACGAGCCCTGATGACCCCTTAAGATGCCTAGTGACACTAATTGGACATGTGGTCTCCCGAGAGCACCCCATGGACCCTTTTCAAGTTCAACTAAGAAAAAGTCATTAAAATTTGGTACATTGGTCCTTAAGACGTCTAGTGACCCTGATTCGACCTGTTGTCTCATGAGAGGATCTGTTATAACTTAAATTAAATATTAAAATAATATATAAAATATTTGAAAAAATATAATATTTAATAGACTAAATATATAATATATATTATAAGATATATTAGATATTACATTTAATATATATTATCAAATATACAATATATTAGTGTCCTATTCATTTTATATATTATATATATTAGACATTATATTATATTATATATTATATTATATATTATATATATATATATATTATGTAACATTTATATTATAATATAAAAATATTGCATTTAATATAAATCTGAACAGACTATATACTTAGGTCATTTAAATTGATATTATCGAATATATAATATAAATAAATAATATATATAATATAAAATATAAAACATATATATATAATATATAAATTATTGATTGTCAGGGTGAAAGAAAAAAACATCAAAATTAAAGGGAAATAAAAAAAAAGTGGGAGGGGGAAACTTTTCAAAATTCAAATTCAAACAAAATTAGATACCTGAAAAAATCGGGAACCCGATTTTTTTGGGTACCCGATTAGGCTTGGTAATAGCTTTGGAAACCAAAGCCCCATGGTCAACGCTGAAGGTGTGCAAAAAATGTGTTTTTTCTCTATTTTTCTTATATCGACACTTCGACCATTAGGTTGACGACTTTTTTTCCACCCAATTTTGATAAAATGAAAAGGGTTTCTTTGGATGATTGTCAGCTTTCCATCGATATAAGTGCTATCAGATTTTGAATTCGTTAAGTATTTATTAGCTATTTTCTAGTTCACTTATGTCTAAAGTCTTGATTGAAGTACTGATGGAAAAACAAATATAACTTTCAAACCGTATAACATTTTTGAAATCCAAAAGATGCGTCACATTCTATGCTTCATCTAGTATAAGAAAAAATTAAAAAAAATTGAATTATGATAAGTTTTCAATGAGTAAAGGTGGTCAGACATGAGAGTTTTTAAATTTTGAAAGCGCTGTAGCAAAAAAATCATAATTAATTATTTGTTTGGAATAAAAATACCAAAAAATATGTGTCACATCCGGGCATGAGTCAGCTACTTATATATAGAATATTATAAAAAAATATTATCATTTTCTTTTGATTAGGGTGGTCAGACATACACACTTCTTATTTTTTTGCTTAGTAGTTTAGAAACTACATTCAATTTCCTACAAATTATGTTCTTACAACTTTTTGATATTAGGTAGATAACTAGTTCATTTTTTACGTCAAGTTGACTAATCTTGATTTTCTGATTTTTCATTGCCACTTAAGGGCATAGTTTGGCCCCTCATGATCCTGCACATACCTGTGAATTGGTATTTTTCTCTTAGAAGTGAGGAGTATTTATAGGATTTTGGAAAGGGTTGGGTTAGGTGGTTGAGTTAGGGTTTGGGGTAAGGGTAGGGTCAAAGATAAGGATTGACTTCTTCTAGAAGAGTCTAGGCTTTGGATGAGGATGAAGATTTTCTAGAAGAGTCTAGGACTTTCTAGGATAAATAGGATTTTAGGAAATAAATAAAGGTTTATTTATTTCAAAGGTTTTAGATTTTTGAGGATATTTATTAAAATATATTTAATAAACATGAAGATTTAATATTTAATCTTAATTAAATATTTTTGAGTTGGGATTAGGGTTAGAAAAAGATGGAATCAACCTTTAATCGAAATTAAAGAAGGATTAGAAGATTCTAGAAGAGGTTTAGGATCCTTAGGATATTTCTAAGGTTTTGGGAAAAAATAAATAAAATATTTATTTTTTGGTTGTTTGGTCAATTTATTAATTAAATAATTAATAAATGTTATTGAGTTGGAATTAGGCTTAAGAAATGATGGAATCAACCTTTAATCAAAATTAAAGAGGGATTAGAAGATTCTAGAAGAGGTTTAGGATCCTTAGGATATTTCTAAGGTTTTGGGAAAAAACAAATAAATAATTTATTTTTTGGTTTTTTGGTCAATTTATTAATTAAATAATTAATAAATAGGGAAAGGGTGTTTAAATAAGATTTATACATTTTTGGGAGGGATTTTTTAATTAAATATTTTTAATTAAGATAAAGGGATTTAATGACATAAAAATAAATAAATAAATTAAATAATTAATTAATTAATAAATGATGATGTCATCAAGAGTTTTTCAGAAAAAAAAAATACTTTATTTTCTAAAGGATTTTTAGGTGTCTACATGATGATGACAATGATATCTTGAAGTTTATGAGTTGTGAAGATCAGTATCATGGTCAGGAATTTGATTGTTCAACCTTGGTTGAGTAAATAAAAGGAAGGGAGGTTGTCCTTGGCAATGAAGTTATTCAACTTAGAACTAACAAGGTGCCCAAGGGGCTTGTTGTTTTGGAAACTGTCTTTGATAACTAGGATAGAGGTCAAAAGAATATCAAAAGAGAAGATCATGCTGATCTAGAGGAGATAAATCTTGGAACACATGAGACACCTAAGAAGGTATACATTGGTAGAGACATGTCTCACAATGTAAGAAAATCTCTGATTGAATTATTGAGAAAATTCAGGCATGTTTTTGCATGGTCATATGATGACCTAAAGGTTTATAGAGAAGATTTGTTTCAGCATGTTATTCCTTTGAGGGAAGATGCTAAACCTTTTTGGCAAAGAAAAAGGCCTATTAATCCTACTTTAGCACCCAAGATGCAAGAAGAGTTAATGAAGCTAAGAGATGCTAGAATTATCAAGCCTATAAGGCACTCTTCTTGGGTTTCAAACTTTGTTCTTGTGAGAAAGAAGAATGGTGACATCAGGCTTTGTGTGGACTTCAGGAATTTGAACATTAGCTCATTAAAGGATAATTATTGTCTGCCCAATATGGAAGCTATGTTGCAGAGGGTGACCATATCAGAATTGATGTCTATGATGGATGGTTTATTTGGTTACAATCAGGTAATTGTAAAAGAATCATAACAATTCAAGACAACTTTCACTACACCTTGGGGGACATATGTTTATGTGAGAATGCCTTTTGGTCTCACAAATGTTGGTGCTACTTTTCAGAGAGCAATGGATGTTTCTTTTTCAAATTTTATTGATGTTTTCCTTATTATTTATCAAGATGGTTTGACTGCCTATTCCAAGAAGGAAGAAGATCATTGTACTCATTTGGAGAAGATATTTGTGAGGGCCTTGGAATATGGCATTTCATTAAATCCAAGGAAATGTGCATTTGGTATCATTGAGGTCAACTCGCTTGGCCACTTAGTTGGCAAGCAAGAAGTTAGAATTGACCATGAGAGGGTAGCAACTATTGATAAAATTCAGAGACCAAAGAATGTTAAAGGAATTTAGTCCTTCTTTGGTCAAGTAAATTTCTTGAGAAGATTTGTAACAAACTTTGCAGAGGTTACTAGACCTATTTCTAAGATGTTGAAGAAAGGATCTGCTATTAATTGGGAGGGTGAGCCTGATGAGGCTTTCAAAAATATCAAGCAGGCTATCAAAGATGCACCAGTGCTTAAGGCACCTAATTATGGTGTCCCAATGCACATCTTTTCCTTTGCATCTTTTCATACTATTGCTACAGTGTTGTTGCAGAAAAATAATGAAGGTTATGAGTAGCCTATTGCATTTTTCAGTAAATCTTTGCAGGCTACTGAATTGAAGTATGACATAAATGAAAAACAAGAATATGCACTTGTGAAGGTAGTAAAGGCTTTTAGGTGTTACTTGATGGGGGTAGTTGTGATTGCTTTTGTGCCAAGTGCAGCTGTGAAGGATATTTTCTCATAGCAGGAGGTGTTTGGGAGAAGATGCAGATGGATCAATAGGATCCAAGAATTCAATGTTGAAATCCAAATTACTAAATTGGTTAGAGGATAGGGATTGGCAAAACTGATGGCTCAATCCAATCTCGATGCAAATAAGATAAATCAAGCTGAAGTTGATTATACATGTGACATGGATGATTGTATCTGGTATCAAGATATCATCTATTACTTGAGAAATATGAGATGTCCAGCATGAATGAATGATAATAAGAAGAGGACATTAAAATTACAGGCCATCAGGTATGTAATTGTGAAATGTAAATTGTATAGAAAGAATTTAGATTGCATACTTTTGAAATGTGTTGATGAAGATCAGGCTAACAAGTTGTTAAAGGAAGTGCATGAGGGAGTTTGTGGTGGGCATTATATGGGTAAGGCTACTACTGATAAAATCTTGAGAGTAGGATTTTGGTGGCCCACAATCTTCAAGGATGTGGAACATTTGGTAAGGAGGTGTGATGCTTGTCAAAGGTTCTCTGGTAAGCTTAATTTTTTAGGTAACATTCCATTAAAACTAGTAGAAGTACAATCTCCTTTCCAACAATGGAGAATTGATTTCATAGGGGAGATACCAAACAAGTCAAGTGGAGGACACTCATGGATCTTAGTTGCCACTAATTACTTTACAAAGTGGGTAGAAGCTATACCTACAAGAAATTCAACTAGCAAGCTAGTAAATAATTTTCTATTGAATAATATTATTACAAGGTTTGGTTGCCCTAAGAGAATAGTAAGTGATAAGGCTATGTGCTTCAGGTCTGCTGAATATAAGGACTTTTGCAAAGGTTTAGGAATTCAGATTTCTAATTCTTCACCTGATCATCCACAAGGAAATGGTCAGGCAGAATCTACTAATAAGATTTTGATTAAGATCCTCAAGAGGATTCTTGAAATGAATAGGAGGGCATGGAATTCAAAGCTGCCATTAGCTCTATGGGCTAATAGGGTAACTATGAAGAGGGAAATTAGTTGTACACCATTTGACCTAGTATATGGAATACATTCAAGGATGCCTCAAAATAATTTATTGGAAATGTATAAATTTGTGAAAATATATGATGATGACATAGATGATTAAATGAAATTGAGAATTAAGGACCTCATTAGGCTGGATGAGACTAGAAGAGAATCAGTTGCAAGAAATTCCAAATTGTAGTTATAGGTTAAGAATTTATATGACAAGAAGACTGTTGACAGGAAGTTTGAACCTGGTGATTTGGTATGAATTTGGAATGCTAGACTAGAGGATAAGGGAAAACATAGTAAATTTGATCCCATCAAGCTAGGGCCATATCAAATTCATGAGAAATGGGGCCAAGATTCATACATTGTCAAGGAATTAAATGGTGATATTCAGGAATTGCCAGTTCATGGATAATTCTTGAAGAAATACTTCAATTGAAGGTATTTTATTTTCCATGAATAGTAGTTAGGTCTGTACATTCTTTAAATTTTGTAAAGTTTCTTTCCCCTGTCCTATTTTGTCCTGGTCTGTGAGGTTTTGGTCCTGTTGCTCCCTGTTGCAAGTTTTTTCGAGTGGGATGGTTTTCTTTAACTAGTGATTCTAAGTCCTTGCTATGCCTACAGGAGGCATACATCCCTAGACAGAGCCACCGTTAGCACCCTCAAAAATTTCATGGCTTTAGCCCTTTTCTTTTGGTCTCTGCAGTTGTTTTTTAGGTCCCTGGCATAGACCCTTGGTTCAAATTTTTGAAAATATAGCTGTTGGTAAGAAAAACCCTGGCCTTGTTCTAATTTCATGTTACTTTATTCTAGCCACTTAAAAGTCCTTTTACGCATGTGCTAAATGGTTAACCTCTTTGTTGCATGATCGTGTGAACCTTTTTTATGTTACGTGATCTTGCGACTAAAGGTTTTATTTCGGGCCCCTCTTAATATTTCCTAAGTCTCTAATCCCCGGCGGCCTTTAATTTTCCTAAGTCTCAACATTTAATATTTCCTATGTTTTCAGCATTCATTTCTTTCCTAGGCCTAGCTCTGACACCATCTTGATCTAACGGTGGTCGTCTGTTCTCATGAGATATGTCAGAGCTATGCACTTTTGTGATGGCCATTGATTTTCCTTTATGGCTGAGCTTCTCAAACAAGTGGGTCCATTGACACATATGCACAAATGGCAAGCTTTGATTGGTCCATGGGTGAGTGACTGGATATGCTATCAATGGGACCTAATTTTTTGGGGCTTAGAGGGTCCTGACATCCATAGTTGATCAATGACTGGCATAAGTTCTCATGAGATGTGTGAGGGCTTTGAGATCTTACGCCAGTCGTCAATGTTACCTTTTCTTAGGTGGCAGTATAAAGGTTGGTCTGATTTTCTAGATGGTTTTTATGTGTGCCATGATGTGCTGAGTTGTCTATTTTTCATTCATCTATGTGGTGATGAATTGGATTGTGTTAGTGGGGCTGGGTTTTCTAAGTTTCAGAGGGTTCTGACACTGGTAGAGCATCGACGGTCGATGTGTAATCTGATGGGTTTTTTTTGACACTTGCAAACTTAAGACAGTCGTTGATCTCTTTTGATGTCAGAGGGTTGTTAGAGTAGGGTAGGATTCTTCATCTGATGGTTGTCTTATGATCTAATGGAATCTTGGAGGTCTATGCGAAGATAAGACAACTATCAATCTTCTTGATGAGGGCCCATTAAAATTTTCTCAGTCTTTTGGTGGTCTTGACAAATAAGGTTAGTGACCCGATGAATTTCAATTCTTTTCACTCATTTGTAAAATAGGATGGCTATACTCTAAAAAGGCTGGAGGCTCAGCGAATGTGTATTCATGTGATTACTAAATTATTTGGCAGATAGATAAAGTTCTTTGCGAACTGACGAAAACCTTCAGTCACCAGTTCGCTAGATGTAGCTAGGATGAGTTAAATTCCTTTGGTCGCTAGTTCGTGGGGTTAAGTGGTGAGTTAATATTTCACTTCATGAATAAGAAATGCCTTGTCACGTAGTTGGTAAAAGGTAAGCTAAGGATGGCAGTTGAGTTAAGGACATAAAGCCCATGAAATGGAGAGATCTAATGGTTAGGACTTAAAGTTGATCAAGATTCAAATGTTGACCGTTGATTCGCTACTAGCATTGTGAAACTAGCCATTTTTTCTCAAATTCAAATTTTTGAGGGTTTCCTGTGACCAAAAGGACCAGAATTCAATGCTTTCACTGCCATATTTGATTTGTTTGGTGGCGCTTGCTATTATAGTGTGGTCCAGGGTGTTCCATGATCATCTGCAGGGGTTTGTACTATGTTTTTTTGTGCTTGAGGCATGCTGTAGGTGGCCGAACAGGTTGACATTTGGGCATTTTTGTGGTTCTTAGTACCTTCTCAGTGAGATTATAATGATTGAAGATCACTCTGGGATTTTGTTTCTCCTAGTTGCCTGTGTTTCTTCCCCTAGAATAAATTTGTGACCGTTTCTAGTTGGGTGGGTGGTTGAAACCCTAATCCTAGTCATCTGTAGCTTGTTGCAACCTATTTTGGGTTTCCAAGATGACTAGGGAGTATAAGTTGTAGATTTTTTTCAATTTTGAAAGGGTTCAAAAACTTTCTTTTTGGCCCCTGGTTGTTGATGGTATTATACTGAAAGAGGAGCTGATTTTGGGTCTTCTTCCTATCTTTGTGTTATTTTGATTGTATATTGATCCTGAATATGTTAATGAGAATGCTATTGAGTTCCAATCTTGCATTTGTGTATGTCTTCTTGTTTCGGTTCTAAGCTCGTATATGTTAGTGTCACAAAGTGTATTAGCATATGGTAAACAAAGAGTATTGTGAAGTCATCTCTGAGTTCCTAACAAAGTTAGGATTAAAGTCTTTTAGGTGAATTCAATGAGTTTACAACCAAATAAGAATCTAATATCCTTGTGTTTGAGGGAGAGGGGTAATAGGCAAAGAACTTATCCTAAGCCTAGGAGTGTTTGATTTAAGATCCTCATCTGATGTATGTAATTGGGTGACTCTTTGACCTGGGTTAAGGCACTAGTCCATCCTCTGGAGGTATTTCATTGTCATCAACCACACACACACAAATTTAAATGATAATATCTTTCAGTCAGTTAATAAAGGATATAATTGCATATTGTTTTTAAGACTCCTTTGGAGAAGTGAGTCAAAGGTACACCCACCTAAGCATTAAGGCTCAAAGTGTAGGAGGATCTCATTGTTGATCCTTGTGAATTGGCCCTCTTCCTTGTAGACTTTGGAGTGGTGATAGAGTCAAGGTTGTATTAAAATTATCCATCAAAGTATAAATCTACAAGTTGAAGATCAAAGGGAACTCCTAATAGAAGACATTTAAACTTGAGTGCTATGTTAAACTTTTCCAATCTATCACTTGTTAATCATCTCTTTCTAAGAGCTAGCCATGAAAAACAACCAGCTTTAGGTAGTGTGTGATTATTCCAACATAATGAGTAAGCTCTACTTTTAATTCTAGCATCCTCCACTCTACTTACGTCCATGGATCCAACCTTAATCAAATAATTACCATATTGTTCCAGAGCCCAAAACACACTATCCTCTAGATCTTGATAAAACACTTTTCTAGCTGTTAGAATTTCCTTGAAAAGTTTAACTGTGGAATTAGAAATTCGAAGTATACTAGGGTATTTCCATACAACTTTTTGGTGAGTTAGGATCCACATGATCTACATAATGTATTTAAATGTATCCCCCTAGTTGACTTTG
The DNA here is from genome assembly GCA_027943335.1 of Chamaecyparis obtusa. Classification (NCBI taxonomy): domain Eukaryota; kingdom Viridiplantae; phylum Streptophyta; class Pinopsida; order Cupressales; family Cupressaceae; genus Chamaecyparis; species Chamaecyparis obtusa. The sequence continues at coordinate 88,974 of BSBK01008114.1, forward strand.
AAAATATGTATTACTTCTTCAAACTGCGAAATCTTGGCAAGTGGGGGGAAACCATTCCATGAGTCATCCTAAAAACAAGCATGTTGACCATTATTAATCTCCCAAGAGACATAATTTACAATGAATTCTCTTGATTTAGCCATAAAATTATACACCTCTGAACCTTTTGGAAGAGTAGAAGCAGTTATGATACGAATGGGATCCAAAGAGTCTAGATATTTTATTTGCATAATCTTACACCAAGTGCTACCTAATTTTTTCATCACATGCTAGACCAAATTTCCCCCATAAGCTTTGTTATGATGCACAAGATCATGTATACCTGCCCCACCACCTTTTTTATCTAAAACCCTATCATTAAGAGATATTAAGGGGATTTTCCTTTGCCCTATCATATTGCTGCTCCATAGAAAATTAGAAATAATTTTCTTGATTTGTTTAATCACACCTACTGGACTACCAAGCACTGAAATAAAGTAATTAGGAATGGCTGAAAGGACTAATCTAATTAGGAGAATCCTACCAGATAAGGAAAGCCACCTGACCTTCCAAGAAGAGACTCTGATCTTAATCCTATCCACAACTAATTTCCAATAAACTAATTTGTTAGCCCCTATAAATAAATGAATCCCGAAATATACTGATGGAAGGAGATCTTGTTGAAAATCCAAGATCTTCACAATTTTAAAAGAGATGATCGCATTTGTAAAAAATATATAAACTTTAGATTTTGGTGCACTAACTTTTTGGCCAGACACTATCATGTACAAATCTAACACTACCTTAATTGCTCTAGCTTCTTGAACTACTGCATGACTAAATAATAACATGTCATTTGTGAAAAGAGAATGGGAGACAAAAATTGTAGCCCCTGGGAGTGATGCACCCCTCCAAAGACCTTGAGTATGCTTTAAAGTAATTATCCTGCTAAAAGGCTTAGCCATAATTATGAAAAGTGAAGGAGAGATAGGGTCACCTTGTCTTACCCCTTCATAAGATGTAAAGAAGCTTGAAGGAACCCCATTTATAATAATTGAAAATGATGAACCCAATATACAAGCCTTAATCCATTTACACCATTTTTTTGAAAAACCAAACTTAAGAAGTACTTTCATAAGAAAATTCCAATTCAACTTATCACACGCTTTCATCATGTCTAGTTTAACTACAAATGATGGAATATGATGAGTATTAGTTCAGAATGTATAACCTCATGGGCCACTAAAGAACCCTCCATTGTCTCTTTCCCTAGTACAAAACCACCTTTCTCTGTAGAAATGATCTTTGGTAACAACTTTTGCAATCTCAAATAGATGGCTTTTGTAAAGATCTTATAAACAGTGTTACACAGAGATATTAGTCTGAATTTAGCAAACCTTTTTGGTGTCACCGATTTTGGAATCAAGGCTATATTTATAGTATTAATCACACTTAACTTATCCCCTCACCTTTTTATAATTATATGTACCAACCTATTAAAAATATAAATATATTTAATATATAGTATTATACATATAAATATAAAAAATACATAATACAAAAAATTAAAATATTGAAAAAAATCACAACACATGTTACCCATTACGTATCATATTTTTTATGCCAAGACTTTAATTTGTATCTGTATACTTTTCCATATACATGAATGAATGAAATTTAGCCAAGTGTATTATTAGTTAATTTTAAAAATAGCATCATTATAAAGGGGTTTTCTTACTCCAATCTATACATGGAAAAAAGAAAAAATTGAGATAAGATTCATGCATAACTCTTTAGATATCTGGATAAGGTTGAAAGTAGAAACCATTTGTTATATAGTGGATCTAATTTAAAACCTCGCTAACAAGTTAAAATTGATGATTTTTTATTAATGTATACTAGATTAGAGTCAAACATGATACTCTATTGGATAGAGACAACTTGTGAATCCACTTTTCATTTACTCAATTAAATTTTTTTTAAAAATAATCAATTAATTTTAAAGCTAAAGGTAGTTCAGTAAATAGTATAAAGTGAAATATTTATTTATTAAAAAATAAATTATTGGGATGATATTATGCATAATTTTATTTATATTTATTGATTTTATTTATGTTTTGATAGAAGGTTTATGTTAAATTTTGATCATAATATTTTAACATCATTCTTTATGATATTAGATATCTTACATTTAGTTAAGATTGTAGGAATGGGGTTGTCCCCCTATAAACTATAGTTAACTGATGCTAGCACTACATGTTCGTCAATATCAATTGGGCTAGAAGAAGATTGGACTTTGTGACCTTATGATCTTAATCTCTCAACATTGTTTGTTCTAATATTGAACAACTTACATTTTTTTGAAGATAATAAGAACTATGTAATCTCCATATAAAATGGAGTGAATGTAGTGTGATGCTTGTGTCACACACCCACTAATACGAAGTGGGCTAGAAGAAAATTGGACTTCATAACTCAATGCCTACCACAAAAAACTCTCGCCAATCAAACTTATCCTAAATCAAATTTCTGATTTCTTGTCTAAAGGTTTAGATTTTCTCTTGGAAGTTTGTGTGTTTTCTTGTTTATTGCAAGATGGTGTAGACATAGTCTAGAGATGTTTCACTTCTTTTTCCTTGTGATGTGGAGGAAATTCTATGCATGTAATGAGGAGAAGGAGATGAGGAGGAGAAAGAAATGAGAGCTATGCTCGAAATTCTGCTCTTGATCTATCAAAGCCATTCCTCAAGAGGGCTATTTACAGCATGCCACTTCTAACCACTGAATCTTACTTATGCATTGTTGACCTTGGTTGTGCCACCAGAACAAACACTACTTCTACTCTGCACTTCATCATTAACAAGTTGAAGGGAAAATATTAATTGAATTCCCTCTTCTCTCCTGAATTTGAAGTCTTTTTTCTATGATCTTCCTTCGAATGATTTCAACACTCTCTTCTTCTCTTTACCACCTCTTGAAGATAGGTGTTGGGAGAAAGAGCAAGGGAAATGACAATGGAAAGAATCATTGTTACTATGTGGCTGGTATTTTGGGCTCCTTCTACGACTGTCTCTTTCCCACAAGAAAACTCCACATAGCCATCAATTTGAGTGCTCTGCATTAGATGTCAAGGGTAATATGACTTGATCTCTCTTTTTCTCTTTTCAACATTCCCTCCAAGTCTTTCTTTACTAATCCTAACTTTCTAAGAAAAGTATTCTGCTTTCTACAACCCACTAGTTAGATTTCAATTAGGAGTCACATAAAGATGTGTTGGAGATTTGCCAGCAAGCCAGTGTTGACAGTATGTTTTTCATTGATGACAACATATGGTAAGTAGCATGCATGGAAGACTTATGTAGTAAGATTTTAGTATATATAGAATGGACATGTTATCAAGATGATATCATGGACACAGAGGTTGATATTGAGTACAGACAGTTATGTAGCATCTTGTGTTAGCAGTGTTCCTGACAGAGTTATAGGCAGTGTTTTGTGAGTGATTATCCATACAATCATCCTGGAGCCTTGCACATTTGGATATGTGATAGAGATATGTTAGTGATGTTACATTCCTTGGACATAGAGTCTCATGTGTAGTAGAAGTGAAGTTGTGAAGTCTCTATTCACTAGTTGTAGTTTCCTATGTTTATCGAGAAGAGCCAACAAAGATTATATTGGTATAGGAGTTGTGCCTATCATTTTGGTATGCACACTTGGATTAGTGATTAGAGAAGAGTTAAGAATGTTTGGCTAAGAGCGCATGAGGTAATTCAACTTAAAGAGAAAGTATCAGATAAATTGGTAGAGTCGATAGTGTGTAGTGTGCATCTATACTTATTGATTTGGATAGGTCCTAGTTTGTGTTACATGCTTAGTACAGCTGACTAATATGTTGTTGGAGAGTGTTATATGATTTCAAGGTGGTTCTAATAGACCAAATTGATTATATCATTTAGAGGAAAGATATTTATAGGCAGTCATTTGAGATAGTTAGACTGTGGTTCAGAGTTGTATGTGAAGAGCAGAGAAGAGAGTGTGAAGTGTTGAGCCATCGGCAAAAGGTCTATGTGACCCAATAAAGAGTATATGCTATTCATTGGAATTGATCTAGATAGTAGGTCTAAGTGTAGTTCACCAAGATCTAGATATAGTGTGTATCTATTATTCAAAAGGTTGCAACCTTCACCCCTTTGAGCAGTGAGCTCTCGAACAGTGTGTCCTCACCCCTAACAAGGTTAATTGTAAAAGACTCCTCACAGGGTTTGATCCTTGACCATGTCATTGTACTAAATGCATTATAAAGATCAAATCATAACAAGGTTGTAAGGTCTCCTAACAAGGATCATAAAACACTAGTGCACATTATTAGTGGGTGTCAATTCTCACCAAGGTTTTTACCTATTTGGGTTTCCCTATAACCAAAATTATTTTGTTGTGTTCAAGTGTTCTTTCATTGTGTTTATGCTTAATGTTTAAGTATACTTAATTGTATAAAGAATTGAAACCTTTAGATAACTGATTTGCCCCCCCCCCCCCTCTCAGTTATCTCTTGGGACTATTCCTAACCATTGGTGTTTGAGCCAAGTGCTTCGGAGAGAAATTTTAACAACTTTTGGTTGATCAGATGGCATTCTTTAGAAAAGATAGTCCTAAGTTTGATGGAGAGAACTATCTTGATTGGAAGAACAAAATCGTTACACACTTGCAGTGCATTTCTTTTGAAGTTTTTGAAGTGGCTGTCAAAGAAGTTAAGATCCCATGTGTTGAAGATCTTGCAAAGGATGATGCTACTAGAAAACATAAGGATTTGTTCCAACACAATGCAATAGCCAAAGAAGCCCTTATCAGTAGCTTATCTGACTGTGAGTTTTCATAGATAAAGAAAGTAAACACAACTTACAAGATATGGAAGCACCTAGAAGACATATTTAAAGGAGATAGACAAGCCAAGAATGCACGCAGAAAGACATGGAAGAAAAGATACAATGCATTAGATATGCCACCTAAAGAAGACATCAGAGCTTACAACCGAAGGATTAATGAAGTAGTTGCTGGAATCAGAAACAATGGTAGATAGATCTCGGAGGAAGACATTATGGATAAGTTGATGACTACTCTCACAATAGAGTATGAACAGAAGATCAAAATCCTTGATGAGACCATGAAACTAACATCAAATTTCAAGAGAGAAACCTTGATCAGAAAAATTTCAGCTTTTGAGATTTCAAGATTAAAGACAAAACCTAAAAGTGAGACAATCTTCAAAGCATCAGTCCATGGTAAGAAATCTGCAAACACCTCTGGTAATTTTGATGATGATGATGAAGAGAAAGTAATAGATGACTTTATTTCTATGATTTATAAAAGAGAAAAGAAAGGAAAAGGTAAATATGAAGGTAAATTGCCATTTAAATGCTTTTCATGTAATAAGATTGGTCACTTTGCATCTAAGTGTCCTACAAGAGTTAAAAAGTTCAAAAATGACTACAAGCCTAAGTATTCAAAGGAATGTTACTATGCTAGAGATGGAGTATTAGATGATGATTCAGTTGAAGATGAAATATGATTCATTTCTATTATGGAGAAAAATTATGATAAGATGGATCGAGAAGATGAGAAAAAAGAACAAGAATTAGCATTGATTTCACAAGGTGACATAAGAACTAATTGGATAATAGATAGCAATTGTTCACATCACATGATAGGTGATAAGGATAGATTTGTTCATCTAGACAAATACAAAGGTGGCATGGTTAGATTTGGAGATAACACTCCTAAACCTATCATTGGTAGAGGAGCTATCACATTGGATGGGAAGAACAATACTAATGATGTTCATTATGTATATGGTTTGAAGCATAACCTTCTTAGTGTTGGATAGTTTCTTGACAAAGGCTATCAGTTGGAGTTCAAGGACAACAAGTGCATCATCAACAAAAAAGATGGTGTAATGATTGCATCAGGTGCAAAGACTAAAGGTAATGTTTTTGAGCTTAATCTAGAAGCAAATTGTTTTATTGCTAAAGTAGATGATTATTCTAGAATGATGTGGGTTGCATTCTTGAAAGATAAGTCAAAAGAATTTGATAAGTTCAAAATATTCAAAGCTAAGGTTGAAAATGAATCTAGACTAAAGATAAAATGCCTAAGAATGGATAGAGGAGGATAATTCACCTCTAACAAATTCTATGAGTACTGCGAAGAACATGGCATAAAAAGACAGTTGAGTGCACCTAGAACCCCTCAGCAGAATCAAATTGTAGAGAGAACAAATAGGATCATCCTAGATATAGCACACACTATCATGATTGAAGGAAAAGTTGCACATACCTATTGGAGAGATGTAGTCAATACAATAGTCTATACCATCAATAAAATATAATTGAGGCCTGGCGCGGACAAAACACCTTATGAGATATGGTTTGGTAATGTTCCCACAATGAAATACTTTAGAATCATTGGAAGCAAGTGCTACATCAAGAGGGATGAAGCAATAGACAAGTTTGATGCAAGATGTGATGAAGGTATTTGTTATCAGTATTTTAATCATTTGAGGATGCCTAGCTACTAAGTTAGACTATTGCACCCTAGTTTGAAATTATTAGTGGTATTTCTTAATATTTTTGTTCATTTCAAGGTACATGAAAGAGAAAAGGAAATGAACTACATCTAATAATTACATGTACATGTATCAATGTTAAGTATGTTGTACAAAAGGAAAAGAAACTAAGAAGAACATTTATCCAAGCTCACATTGGCCGTGAGCATAGTCGTTGCCAGAATTGAATGAATAAGTGTAGATATACATTAAGTAATGAACATGAAGTATAGGGGTACCAGACATTTCCTGGTAATGGTGTCTAGATCCAGTCCTATCTAGCGAGCTCCTGTGGTCCAGAACCTACAAGAAGAGAGGAGGAGATATGGGTTAGATCCAATGGATCTAAACAATGCCTAGTATCACAGTATTCACAAAGATGCATATATGCACTCAGTCATACACCTCTTGGAAGGGATGTGCTCAAGGCATGTGCATAAAAAGGCTCCAAAAATAAAAGAAACACCATTTTTTTGATCTGTGATGCAGATCATGATAGGAAAACCTCAAATTTCCTTGTCATTGGCTACATCATAAGCCAAGAACACCCATGACGAATGAAGCAACTAGATGATGCAGTATCAGTGGGACACTTAGATAAATAAAATGAAGCATGGTCAGGGCACTGGCAAATTCAAGGGGGTACACAAATCTGCATAGTGATGAAGGATACATCATGGCATGAGCATGATTAAAATCTGCATTGTGAACTAGATAATAAAGGGACTATAGTTGGTAAATCAATGACACAACATCCTTCAATGGCACATTATCAGGTGGGATAATAAATAGATAGTGCATGTGTTAAGCGAATGGACACCAAATAATACATCATCAATAGGTCTCAAGCACATGATGCAGTGAAAGTCACAGTAAATACTATACATTCAGCTAATGGGTTTGAAAATGAGAACACCAAAAATTCATGTGCAAGAAATAAATGCACATAGGCAAGCATCACATCAATAGTAACATCTCATATGAGCACAAATCAAGTAAATGGTACACATATATGGAACAATGAAGTAGCACCAATAGTAATCTGACATGTAGTGGGTCATGGTGAGAAACAATGAAGATGCCTCCCCCAAGAAATAACCATAACATCATGTAGAGAAATGAATGAAAAGAAGATGGAAATTAAATCCAAATGCCCAAAAGCTCACAAGTTGTGTCAAGAATAGCATCAAAATGGAAGGACAATATCAATCAAGATGATATGAATCAAGGACACATATAGCTCTGATATACCATGGACACCTAATTTCAAACAAATGTACAAGTTGAGATCAACCAAGAATGTATTAATATTGGGTTCAATAACAATAGTAAAACCCTAAAGGATCGAGCACATACATCAACAAATACAAGGGGTCTTGTTTTTCCCAATATAGCTCGTATAATAATAGCAAGTAGTGGCACCATATAAAAGTAATAATCAATGGTGGCTTGCAGAGCAATGAAAAGTCAAAGTAAAATAGCTAGCTCATGGCCCCCAACTTACTAGCAGGATCATAGATAAAAAACATGAGTAGGGAGACAATGAGAATAGCATGACATGTAGACTAAAGTAAGAACAATTACCAAGATCTTGGGTTCTCAGAAATTATGGCAATTAAGAAAGGTATTTAATAGAGAGATAACAATGTCATTCAACATCATTATGAATCATGAAGAAGCATAAAAGTGAAGGCATGGGATGAGGGCAACAACACCATCATCATATGGTCAAACAAAGACATGCAGGCTTGGGCTATCACCACAGGTCTCAAATGCAACAACAAATACAAATGGTAAGGATGTGAAGATCTAGTCACAGGTTGGCATGATACATACAATTCAAACATGGAGTAATGGTAGCATGGATGTCAGTAAAATATGATGCCCCAATTTTTAGCCTGTGGGTTGTGTATCATTACATAGCACCATTGACAAACAACGCATTCAATATGTGTATATAACCCACGGTGGTCTCAAATGTAGAAGCATCATCATTGACGGGTCATTAAGTTCAAGGAAGTGACCATATAAAACAAGCATAACAATAACAAGAAACACATAGGATCTTCTCCATACTTCTACAGCAAGGGCACGACACCAAGCAATGTACATTGCTATACGAGTGTATGCCCCCCCATAGTAGGATGAGAATGTTGTTAATAAACCCTTGTAAATGCAAATAGTAGGTATTGCAAAATACAAATGGTGCCTCAAGTTTTCACGATAGTATGCTATCATAATACAATGCCTTAAAGAAAAACAACAGAGAAATGTGCATGATGCCCTAGTTTTCATCATGGGGCATGGTCTTCGACCTTCAAAATCCGACAGCACATACACAATTATAATACATTCATTCACAACTAGAATGTGTTGAGTTGTACAAAGCATACACTGCCATTAAAATGTAGAACACAGTGCCCTTGAAGGAGCCAAACACACAAAAAATAAAAAATGCAAAGATAAAAGGCATGCAGTACCAAATGAAAGATACAAAGAGTTCATCAATTGAAATCAAACATAGAATAATGGAAGAAAATCAGTATCTACCTCAGTTTCATATGCCCAATTAGATGTTTCCAAATTTGAGTGCTAGTGGAGATAGCAACATGCTAGGTACCGAGAAGGAGGGTTTGATGGCAACAAATTCCCCATTTTCAAAGGAGGGTTTTAATAAAATACCACATTACTCATTTCTCCCCTTCTTTTTAGGGTTGAGTTTTTTTGTTTTTTTCTGGGTATCTTTTAAAATATGTGGGTTTTTTATAATAATTTAAATTCTTTAAAATATGTTTTCCCCTTTTTTAATATTGGGTTGAGAACTATTTTAAATCAACATATTTTATTTTTCTTAGGGATTAAGTTTTAAATGTAATAATCATTGCATGATTTTAATTGTAATTTCTGGTGATGGTGTTTTTATAAATCATCGTCAAAATACTTTAGTGCCTAACTTGGGGGGGTAAAGTGGTCTTCTTTTGACCATCTTTTTTTAGGCTCCCACTTTCTTCGCTACCCCTAAAAACTCAGGAACCTGGCATTTGAGTTTATGAGGCAGCCTCATGGGTCTATTTTGAGATCTTTTCCATTTTTAGGAGGTTGAGGGTTTTATGCAGATTCCTAGGATTTAGTTATATACCTCTCACTTTTCATGATGGAGGTTAGCTCTTCATTTTCTTTCTCTTAGTTGAGGGTTTTATGCAGATTCCTAGGTTTTAGTTATATACCTCTCACTTTTTGTGATGGAGGTCAGCTCTTCATTTTATTTCTCTTTGATATGAGAATATATTGTAGCTCTAAGATACACAATTGTACTTAGCTTCTTTTATTGAATACAGAAAAGTGATCCTTCTTGTTTCCCTTTCATTTCAGGTTTTTCTTATTTAATTTTTATGCTAAGATTACCCTGATACTATCCGGTCCTTAATCTGTATATTGGTTCAACTAAGTATTCAGAGTTTCATTTTGGCCTTGAAGTATTAATCTATGTAGAAAATTGGAATTAGGATTGTGGAAATATCTTCCCTTTTACATTCCAAGTACCTTATTGTCTCCAAGAGGTTCGAAGTAGTGGGGTCAAGTTGTGAAGTGCAGATTTGTTTCAATTTTTTTGTGAGGTTGCTTTAGTTGTGGATCTGTTAATCAAATTTGGTGGATCACCTTGTTTTTAAATTAGTTTTAGTCATTTATTTCATGCACTCTCTCCCTTTCCTCCTAAAGTTAGTTAGTTTTAAAGTGATCCAAGGGGAAGTTGGCCCCTAATCCAGAGGTCTACTATCAAATAAGTTACCCAGAGCTCGAGAGTAGTCCCATGTTTCACAGGATTGCTAGGTTTTAACACTTAGCAAATTGGGTGCAATCCTTAGTGACAATAGTATTTTCCTTGGTTACTCTACTAAAAACAAAGCTTATAGATGTTTTAATTTGAGATTGAAGAAGATCATTGAAAGTGCTCATGTTAAGATTGATGAAAATTTTATGGTTCAAGAAAGATATCATGATTATGCACCTTAGATTGAAGAAGAACCCATCCCTTCCACTAGTGGGACAGTTGTTGAAGAGATGTTTGACAATATTCATGTATTATTCAATGACCTTGAGACAAGTGAAGAAGAAAATCAGAAGGTAGATGAGACAACATCACCTAAAGTTCCAAAGTTTACATCTAGATATCACTTTAAGGATGATATCATTGGTGATTAGAGCATAAAAGTCACAATAAGGTCAAAATCAAAGACTTAAGCAGGCAATGAGGCGGTATGTTTACTATCTCAAATTGAACCTTTAAGTGTTGAAGATGCATGTAATGACTTAGATTGGCATGAAGCTATGAAAGAAGAACTAGATCAGATCATCAAGAATGATACTTGGGAACTGATCCCAAGACCTAGTGACAAGAATGTGATTGAAATAAAGTGGATATTCAAAAATAAGATGAATGAAGATGATACAATAGTAAGGAATAAAGCAAGGTTAGTGTGTAAGGGATATGCACAAAGAGAAGGCATTGATTATTCAGACACATTTGCACCAGTGAGCATATTAGAAGCCATTAAGTTGTTTCTTGCTTATGGAACATTCAAAAACTTCAAAGTTTATCAGATGGATGTTAAGTCAACATTCTTGAATGGAGAGCTAAAAGAAGAAGTATACATTGAGTAGCCAGAAGGATTCACCTTATTAGACAAACCTGATATGGTATGTAGATTAAAGAAATCCCTCTATGGACTTAAGCAAGCCCCTAGAACATGGTATGAGAGACTTGATGGATATCTAACAAAAATTGGATTCAAGAAAGGAGTAGTAAATTGTAATCTATTCATAAGAGATACATTAGAAGGACTACTACTTGTAGCTATATTTTTTGATGACATTATCTCTGGGGGTAATGAAAAACTTAGTGCAAAATTTGCTAAGGAGATGCAGAGTGAGTTTGAGATGAGCATGATTGGACCTATCAAATACTTTTTGGGAGTAAATGTGTAGCAAACAAAGAAAGGTATTTTCATAAATTAGTCTAAGTATGTGAAAGAAATATTGAAGAAGTTCAAGATGGATGATTGCAAGCCAGTTGGTACACCTATGATAACAGGATGTAAGCTTACAAAAGAAGATGATTCTCCAGTAGTAGACATAACATTGTACAAGTCTATGATTGGTAAACTCATATATCTCACTCAAATAAGACCAAACATTTCTAATGCAGTTGGCATTGTTGGAAGATTTCTAGCAGAACCTAAACAAAGTCACCTCAAGGCAGTAAAAAGAATATTCAGATATCTACAAGGCACTATAGATTATGGTCTATGTTATCCTAACTCAAAGAATGTTGAGCTTCATGTATATATAGATGCAGATTGGGTGGGATGCATTGATGATAGAAAAAGTACATCAGGAGGAGTAGTGTTTCTTGGTGACAAACTTGTCACTTGGACAATGAAGAAACATAATTGTATTTCTCAATCAACAGCAGAAGCAGAGTATGTTGTAGCAACCTTGAATTTTTCCACAATTGTTTGGATCAAGAAGATGATAAAGGACTTTGGAATTCAAATTGATTATCCTATTTTTATATATTGTGATAATACTAGCACTATCAACATGTCAAAGAATCTTGTGATGCATGCAAAGAAAAAACACATAGAGATTATCACTTCCTAAGAGAGAAACTAGCAAAAAAAGAATTCAAGTTGGATTTTGTGAGTACTAAAGATCAGTTAGAAGACATTTTCACAAAGCCCTTACCAAAAGATACTTTTGAGTATCTCAGGGAAAAGCTAGGAGCAATTCCCTTCCATGATTCTGCTTAGAGAAATTGGAAAAGAGCATCAATCATCAGTGACTGATGGATGGTTGAATACTCTACTTCAGGAGTAGTACCGATGCTTAAATGTTTGGAACCCTTTGCCATTGATGTCAAAGGGGGAGTAGTATATAGTCATGAAAAATAGTATGAAAAGAGGAGTACATATAGAATTAGGAAGCAAGGGGGAGTAGTATTCAGTCATGGAAGCAGTCAGTTGAGGAAATGGAGAATATTGAAAAATATTGCAGTAGATGGAGGATTCATCCTTGGGGGAGTTTTGATGAGGAAATGGAGAATGTTATAAAAGAATTATTCATTTTCATTGATGGTGTTTTTCATTCCATATGTTTCCATTAATGCCAAAGGGGGAGATTGTTGGAGATTTTCCAGCAAGCCAGTGCTGACTATATATTTGTCATTTATGATAACATATGGTAAGTAGCATGCATGGAAGACTTATGCAGTAATATTTTAGTATATATGGCATGGACATGTTATCAGCATGATATCATGGACATAGAGGTTGATATTGAGTATAGACAGTTATGTACCAGCTTGTGTCAGCAGTGTTCCTAAGAGAGTTACAGGTAGTGTTCTGTGATTGATTATCTGTACAATCATCATGGAGCCTTGCAAATTTGGATATGTGATGGAGATATGTTAGTGATGTTACATTCATGGACACAAAGTTTGATGTGTAGTAGAAGTGAAGTTATGAAGTCTCTATTCACCAGTTGCAGTTTCTTGTGTTTATCCTAAAGAGCCGAAAAAGATTATATTGGTATAGGAGTTGGACCTATCATTTTAGTATGTGCACTTGGATTATTGATTAGAGAAGAGTTAAGAATGTTTTTCTAAGAGTGCATGAGGTAATTTAGCTTATGGAGAAACTATCAGATAAATTGGTAGAGCCAACATTGTGTAGCTTTTGTCTACACTTATTAATTTGGATAGGTCCCAGTTTGTGTTGTGTGCTTAGTAGAGCAGACTAAGATGTTGTTGGAGAGTGTTATATGATTTCAAGGTGGTCCTAATAGGCTGAATTGATTATATCATTTAGAGGAAAGATATTTATAGGCAGTCATTTGAGATTGCTAGAGTGTGGTTTAGAGTTGTATGTGAAGAGCAGAGCAGAGAGTGTGAAGTTATGATCCATCAGGAAAAGGTCTATGTGACTAAGTAAAGAGTATATGCTATTCATTGGAACTGATCTAGATAGCAGGTCTAAGAGTAGTTCATCAAGATCCATATATAGTGTGTATCTGTTACTCAGAAGGTTGCATCCTTCTCCCCTTTGAGTAGTGAGCTCTCGAATAGTGCATCCTCACCGCTGATAGGGTTAATTGTAATAGACTCCTAACAGGGTCTGACTGTTGACTAGGTCACCATACTAAATGCATTGTAAATATCAACTCCTAATAGGATTGTAAGGTCTCCTAACATGGATCATAAAACACTAGTTCAGATTATTAGTGGGTGTCAATTCCCACCAGGGTTTTTACCTATTTGGGTGTCCCCATAATGAAAATTATTGTGTTGTGTTCAAGTGTTCTTTCATTGTGTTTATGCTTAATGTTTAATTATACTTAATTGGATAATGAATTGAAACTTGTAGATAACTGATTCACCCCCCCCTCTCAGTTATCTCTTGGGACTATTCCTAACAAGATGTGATATTTTTCAATTTATTTTATATAAATTATCTTCACAATATCAAAATACATTAAATTTTAGTTTGTGAATATAACTTGTAATTTTCCATAGTCTTTGTTATTTGTATTGACTTCTTTCTTTATGAGACTGCCTTTTTTATGTGTGTGGTGTTTATTTTATGTTCTTTCTATTTTTAGCATGGACAAATTCCCGAGTCTATGGTTGACAAGAACAATCCGGCTTATAATTGGGGTGGAGCATGGATGCAAGATCATCTTGGGGCCTTGGAAATCTTGCATCATCCAAAAACATGTTGTTTACTAGTGGACCTTTGTTGCTAGTTTTGTATGATTTTCTGTTACTGGTCACTGGTTGGGTGATTGTTGTTTTAATAGTCATGATCGTTATATGATGTTTGTAGGATCATTTGGAGGAAATTCCTGTGATCACAACTCATTTGGAGTTTTCACACATGATTTATGATGGATTCTTTGACTGAGACTGAGAGACAATTTCTTGTTCTAGAAATTTTTTTGAAATTTTGTGATCAGTTGATCTGTGTGGATCTTTGACTGGTGCAATGGAAACAATGTGTTTCTTGGTGTTTAAGGATTCTATATTTGTGATTATAATTCTTCAGGTGGTCTTGTTTGAAGGATTTGGCATGTGATATTTTTTTATTGGTTCTATGTTGGAGAAGAAGACAAAATTATTGTGTGGTAGGTGATCATTGTGTTTCAGCATATGCGGTCATGGATAGTTGTTGTTGCAACTTGTGTTGACCTATATCATGGAACGTGCATCCTTATGTTCTTGATATGATTGGTGTTTCATGTTTTAGGTCTAGTATTATTTTGTGTACTTGATCTAATGGTCAGGGTGGTAAGATCTATTTTGCGATGAAGAATCTCAAGTTGTGGTTTCATTTGGTGCATTGTGTGATGTTCTTATGTTCTTAGCTAACTTCCTTGTATGAGACCATGTTATGTTGTAATCATTTGTGGTTTTTATCATGGATTTGTGTCCTAACCTTTATGCTTTTAAACCATTTGGAGATTGTGATCAGATAAGATGACTTTTGGTTGGCGATCTTCTATTTAAATGAGGGAGTAGTTCTTCTTTAAAAAATAAATAGAAGTTAAAGTGGAGTAGCTAGAAATGTCGAGGTACTGACCTGAGCTTAACTTCCTTGTAATGGCCATAATCGGGAAGGCCTTACATCTTAACATGTTTGATGTAATTAGATGTTTTCCTAATAATAAATTAGTTGTTATTTCATTGCATCTTGCTGAGTTGTTTGTGATTTCTATTATGTTGGCTTGTGTTGCACGATTGGACATCTCCTAGGGGGATTATATAGTCTTGACTACATCAAGTGGTATCAGAACATCATGTTTGATCCTACAGTGGTATGAATCCTTTTGTCTAAGCTTGTGAAGTTGCATATTTGTTATTTGTGAGGTGGCATAACTACAAATTTGACCTGCATTGTCAAATAACTTACACAAGCTGATTAGGAAAGATTTGTTGTTGATTGAATTTATCTTGAGGCTATCATCTTGTTTGGGGGTAGTTATAATGAAGATCTAGAAGGATGCCACCATGAATGAATCCTAGGATGATAGAGAAAATGAAGGAATATCTCTTAGCAGAGATTAGAAATGAGATGACTAGTCTGAGGAATGAGGTCATGGAAGGTATTAGGATTGTTTTTATTGGATTACGCAATAATCCTAGATTTGATGATGGTTTTGAGGAAGATACAGGGGGATTCAGAGATATATATGGTGTTATATCTATTGGAAGTGATGGATCTGATCAGTTGATGAGACCTATCGAAAGACTTGGTGTTGGTAATAGGTTGGAAGAATTGAATTTATTAGGTACATTGAATTATGAAGACCTGATTGATTGGATGAGTGAGTTAGAAGATTACTTTGAGTTAGAAGACATTCAAGACCCTTGGAGAGTAAGGTTGGCATAGACAAAATTGAAAGGACATGCATCTTTTTGGTGGAAAGAATTAAGGAAGATAGAGAGGAAGAAGGTGAAATGAAGATCACTCGGTGGAAGCTGATGGTTTCCAAGTTGAAGGATAAATTAATAACTATGTACTATGAATTAAAGTTGTTCAAGAGGTTGCAAAACTTGAAGGAGAAGGATTTGAGCATGAAGGATTACACTGAATATTTTTACAAGGTAATCATTAGATCTAGTCACAAAGAAATTTCCAAGGAGATGGTGGCTAGGTATGTGAATCATTTGAGATTTAATATTCAAGATGATCTGAGTATGTTGAAGATTGGATCAGTGTAGGAGGCTTATTAGTATGCACTAAAGGTAGAAGATAAGTTGAATAGGAAATAATAGAATAACTCTAGAGGAAAGGATAAATGAGTTGTCTCTAGTGATAATGTCAAGAAAGTAGCTGAGATAGAGGCTTTTCCGGTTGCACCAAAGGGAGGTAATGGTGGTAAAATATTTATGGGTACTTTCTATTAGAAAGTTGACTATACTATTGTATATGAATTAATATAGTGTTGTCATTATGGAAACAAAGTCATATAGTGTTTTGGAGTCAGCGCACATGATAAGAAGATCAGATATTGGCTAAGTATAGAAGACTAGATAGTTAGTAGAGCATGAGTAGTTCAGAGCATCAACGCATGTGCATATGACCGAGTTATGGTATGAACCCTAGAAGATAAGTTGGTAAGAGTGTATTAATGCTTAGTCTATGAGATCATGATCAGATATGCAAGAATGATGAAGTTATAGATAGTTGAAGTTACACAACCAGTGAATGCCAAAATAGAACAGAGTATGCAACCAACCGATGGTAATTTGATTAGTGACTATGTTATTGTTTTGTAAAAAGTATGGGCCTATTTTAATTATGTTATAGACATGTAATTAACTTTTTTTGTAAACACGCTTGAGCCAATTCACTTGGAAGTGTTATATGTAATCGATTAAAGGGCTGACCTAGTTAATTATTTTGTATGCGCATATAAATATTACATGCACCCTTGTAATTCGACATGTGAGTTGATAAAGAGTCAAAATAAGTAGAGAAGAAGTATGCAAAGAGTTTTTAAGATGTATTAGAGCTTTGCTAGAGGTCAAAGAATTAGTGCATCAAAGGAACTGATTAGACAAGCAGTGACATAGTGTTAGTTCATCCAGTAGATATAGTGTGTATCTGAGATCAAAAGGTTGTAGCCTTCACCACTTGAGTAGTGAGCTCTAGGATAGTGTGTCCACACCCCTAATAGGGTTATTGTAAAAGACTCCTAACTGGGTCTAACCCTTGACAAGGTCACTGTACTAAATACATTGTAAAGTAACTCCTAATAGGGTTAAGGATCTTCTAACAAGGATCATAAGACACTAGTACAGATTATTAGTGGGTGTCAATTCCCACTGGGATTTTTACCTATTTGGGTTTCCCCATAACCATATTGGTGTTATGTGTTGAGTTCATCTATCTTGTTTATGTTAATGTTGATTTCAAGTACTTAAGTGTTGGTAAACAGATTGTTCTTCTTAGATTTAACTCTTTATTTGCCCAAAATCTCTTAAAAAACAATATGGATATGAATAGTTGGAAAGTTGTTATTTATGTGACTTACTTTCCTCTGAATTTTAATAGGTACATCTCACTAATGTAAAATATATATAATGAATTTTATTTTCTCTAAGTCCTAATGTGGTATGTTCTTGACTAGATAATAGCAGAGGTAACCAAATTAGCCCTCGGTGAGAAACTAATCCAGGCAATGAATTTGATTCTAAACTCTAACCAACTTCAGTATTTCACAATACTTATGAATTCACACCAGTGGGAATGCAACAATGAATTCTACTTGAATAAATGAGAATGCAATGAAACAACATAGAAGAATCTAATCTAAAATAGGACACATGAATATTTTCCCAACCTCCCAGTAACGCTTCGATTACTGTTGATTAGTTGCACTAAAGGGTATAAACAAAACTCCGTCTATTTTCTAATTTCAATCCAAGTTAAGGAAAACAAACATTCAAATGTACAAATGCATGGAATAGTAAATAAATGGCACAAAATACATTCTAGATTGAATCCACAACAAGATGTATTTCACACAAAAAATTAGCCGACATTTTCATTGATTTTCAAAATGTTACATATAGGCTTCAAGAGTTAAGCCGTTACAAAATCCACTGAATTGATTCATATTCTACAAGGTTGGTAAATCACAAGTGGCCATTTATTGATTATACAATGTGTATCAAAAAGAGAGAAGGGAAAGTTATTTTCTCTTCGCTAGCTTCTTCGCCTTCTCCAACTTAGCCTTATGAGCTTTCGCGATCGCAAGAATCAGAATCATCCTTTCAGAATCTGGGATGTACATGTTTTTCAATCTTATGAGCCAGTGGGCATGATCTTTCTCTATGATTTTTACAGCATCCTTTTGGGGTTGCATCTTCTCCATGGCTTTGTATATGCATGCCCTGAGTTGCTAAAGCTCAAGTATTCTATCAAGGTGATACCCAGATAATTCTGCAAGATGGTCCAAGTAGTTGGAGAATGACTTATGCATATTGGTTATACTAATCATGCTCTTTCCATCTCCGCTAGCCTGAGACTCAAAGTGAAGACCTGTCAAATATACAAAGATTTTACTTTTCTCTTTGGTAACTTACTCATCGATAGCCTTCATACCCGCCTCTACCTTGATTATCATCTCCACTTTTAATTCTACCCCTTGGAGCCATTCCATCAAAGGTTCATCTCCTTTCTACAATATGTTGGCCTTGATTGCATCTTTAGTCTTCATCACAACCAGCCAATGTAGTAGTACCATGCACTCTTCACACCTCAACCTCTCTTTTATGAGTGTCTGCATATGTCCCTTGAGAGAATATTTCTCTACCTCTAACTATAAATAGACATTTTTGAGCTGCTCAATGGCTACCAAACCTTTAGACTTAAGTCATTCAATCCACCTACTGCCAATATGCCCCAAATGTCTACCTTCTTGCAATTTGGCAAGTATTGCTTGGTTCTCGGCTATAGCAGGACCAAACATTGTTAGAGAACTAGGTAGGCTTGCTATAGGAGTGACCAGCTACTTGATGAAGCTAGTCATTTCTTTGATCTCCACCTTGAGTCAAGTCTTAGTGAGTTTGAGTTCTTCGAGCTCTTCCTCGATCAAGACATTACTAGACTTCCTCAAGTCTACCTTGGTATCACGGGATGTGAGCCCCATGTCTAATGAATGGAGTGCAAAGTCTGAGGTAGTAAGGTCTTCAATTCTACCATCCTTCAATGGCTTGGCTATTTCCATCATTACGTCCCTATGTCTAGATCTCAACCAAGAGTGGTTAGAATCCTAGTCTTCTTAGCCTTGCTTATGGCTAAATCTGCCTACATTTCTTGTGAGAACATCTCACCAGTGGGAGCACCTTGCTCAACCCTTTTTCTTTTCCACTCCAGATTATTCTTGAGCCATGATTCTATGCTTGTTAATTTTGTTTCATAAATTAGATCTTCTATGAACAATTTCATGATAATAGGAGGAGAAGACTTTTTCTTAGAAGTGAAAGGATTAACCTATGGAGAAGAAATACTCTTTTCCTTTTGAGGTGACCCCAAATGCTCTCTTGTCTCTTCATCCAAATTGCTACTATCATCACCAATTTTAAAAATGGGAGGGGCATGTTTGTTAGGAGTGTCGGCTTTTGTTTCCATGGTTCCTCCTTGGGCTTGCTGCTCTGGTTCCATTGCTCCAACAAGTTCCTCTGTCAGCTTGCCAAATTTCTCAACTTAATTTTCTTCATTTGAATTGATGACTAGAGATGATCTCGCTCCATAGGTTTTCTCAAGTGGGATCTCCTTTTTAGGTTGTTGATCATCTCCACCCATTGGCTGAGTTGGTCCTTTTGCTACAGATGAAGCTGGCAAAGATTAGGATGTAGGAGCAGTCACCGGCTTGATTGTAGGATGCTATTGAGGAGTAGGCTTCCCAGACCTCTTTTTCCTACCCATCATCCACTAGGCCCACTTATCAGTTCTCTTAATGACTTTAGCTGTTAAGGTCTCTAAATCTTCTATAGCTCGACCTTCAATTGGTTTAGAGCTCACATGATAGGGCTTGATTTGGTCTCTATATGTATCACTCTACATGTGTTCTTTGTCATCAATAATGCCCTCAACATGGATATTGACATTGAACAACTTGATTTGTTCAATGGTCAACCTTGAGTAGAACCTCTCTCGGCTCTCTAGCTCATCTTTGCAATTCTCCCAATAATCTTCAATTTCAGGGATATGCTTGATCACAGAGCCAATCTACAGATGATCTTTGGCATAACTCACTAGATCAAACTATGATCTCAGCACCTCATGTTTCTCCAGCTTATATCTACTCTTGAATGCCTTTATCATGTTCTTAGCATTTGACCTTAACACACAACTGTAAGCTCTAATGGTAACAGGGAATTCATAGCCTTTCTTCTTAATTCCTGCAATGATTAGGTTCACTTGCAATATCTACCAAATCATCTCTATAAGCATGATCATGTCATCGGGGTACCTTGGTAGCTTCATGGGAAAATCATCAAAACCTGCAAGACGAAGGTATAAGAAACTAGCAAATTCAATGAAGAAGCTCCCAAATTGGGTGATGAATTCCATGGCCTCTGGTGAGAACCTCCACTCTGGGCATCCTTGTAAAAATATGCACAACCTCATTGTAGACAAGTCATTAACTTTAGAGAACTCAACATAGCTATTTTGTAACTTCAAATGAGGGAAGAAATCATAAATTTGCACATCATCTTCATATTATTCTAGCCTAGGGAGTCCTGGCCATACTCACAATGTAGCTAAAACATAGATCAAATAGGAAGACATATAAAATTTGTTCTGGTATTTGGCCCAATCTATATAATGATGCTCAACACATATTACTTGGACCAAGAAGAAGTAGTGTTCTATGAAATTCAATGCGTCACTTTCACCTTTTATCTTGTGAAGGAGCACTAGGATGTTGACAATCTTGAATTTTAGATCTATCCCAAAAAGTGTCTTTGGCACTTTTCCCTTTATGCCTCTGGCCTTTTGAAAACATGAATTCATGATCTCTTTCCTCCACCTCATCTTCTTCTCATTATATTCTGAAATTGTGATCGAGAAGTTCATATTTGAAAATTTCACTTGCTTTGGGATATGAAGACTGATCTGCACAGATTCGCTATCTATGAAGATGAGAATTTTGTCATCTAGCAGCAAAATCTATCTTGTATCTAGGTTGAATCTAGTTATACATTTTTAGATAAGTTCGGGGGCTTGCACTACAATAGTAAATCCAACAACCTCGACCAAACCGCTAACTTTGAGCTTCTGTGTCATGGGATGGAGATTTTCATCATTCAATCTTCTGTGTAGATTTCCTAGATTGTAGAATCTGAGGGATGTATCTATCAAATTATGCCATTCAGATGTAATCCCATTCAACCCATCGAAACCCATGAATCTGGTGACCATAGCTTCCAATTTTTGCTTTTGATTTATTGTCAAGAAGCTTTGGAGAATGTCGTAAGATGATTTGTGAAATTGTGGGAAATCAAAGGCATATGAAAAAGATGTGAACAAATGGTAATTTTCACTTGATAGTTTGTGTCTTTTATAAAGAGCCTACTTCTTTACCATTACTTTCCATATCTCACACCACACTAGTGAGAGATTTTTGAAAATATCTGTGAAAGTTCTAACATTAAGATTTGAATTAAAGGCATCTTATTAACGGCCTTAAGAAATCACTTTTACCCATTTGGAGTAGCTTTAATGGTAACTTAATTGGCACAATAGACTTTTCCTTTTCTGCTTCTCTCAATTCATTGCCTTTGTCGGAAAACTCACTTCAAAGGTAGAAACCCAAGTGTGGAGAAGCTGGGGGGGTGATTTTCTAAAAATCCACAACTTACCCATTTCTTTAGTAATTTCTTTTAGATATCAAAGTGGGCTATCTTCATCATAATAGATCATTCAATCCCCATGATTTCTTATTCTTATTTCTTCACAAGTTGTTGCTTCTCAAAAACTGACCTTCTCAGGTGATTTTTCGATAATGGAGAAGCTAAAAACTAGTTCTCCAAAAAAGGTCTCTTACTCACTTTCTCATATTCTGAGGTCATTTTATCCATTTTAGGGGCTCAATCTTACTTCCTCAAAATCTAGGTGCTTGGCTTTAGGGAATCTTATTTTAAACTTTCCACTTATCCTTCAGAAAACAACTTCTATAGGAAAAACTCCGCAAGCGGGGAAGTTCATATTTGAAAATTCTGCTAAGCTACTTTCCTAGACCTAACTCACTCTTAACCCAAGAATCTTGATCTCTAGGCCTTGTCTATATGCTTGATGATTCTTGTGTTCTCCTCCCATGGAAAATTACCTTCATGGGCCGAAACCCACCGAGGAGAAGGTGATTTTCAGTTTCCCGACAAAGAGGAGAGATGTCAATTTGAATTTTATCATGCATATGAATGCCATCAATAGAACCAAAGGAATAAAATTCTTTATCAAATTAGGAACTATAACATACCCATCCCTAAGATGAAAACAAAAACCAACCTAGCTTAAAAGTAGAAAGCGGCTCGAAGGGATTATTCGATAAAGACCACCTATCCTAGGTGAATTCTAGACTTAGACTCCAGTCCATTATCTCAAAAATCATGACTCTATCTAAACACAAGGTATCCACTTTGGTTTTAGAGTCAAGAACTAAAGTGGGGCAATAGATGGCTTTGTCTGGGGACTTGGATATGTTCATATCTAAGCAAGGAATCCAAATGTTTGGTTTCACAAAGTTAAATGAAAAGGTGGCTAACAGAAAAACTAAGGAAAGGAAGGGAACAAGAAAGTAAACACAAAGTGAGGAAAAACTAAACTAAGGAAAATAGAAATAGGAACTAAATGTAACTATCATACAATACAAGGGTTACCTACTTTCAGTTTGTGACTTGATACAATTTCAAATCTTAACCATTATAGGTCAAGGGTAATACTTCACCATTTGGATGTCCCAATTTGAATGAATTTATGTCAAAGGCTTGATGGATGATGAATGGTCCTTTCTAGAGTGTCTCAAACTTGCCATGCATTCCTTTAGGCACCCTTCATTTATCCCATAGTAGAATTGAATCTCCAACCATGAACTTCCTTGGTCTAGATTTCTTGTCAAAGAGGTTCTTCACTTGCATCTGATGATCTGTGATATGATCAACAATTTTCTCTCATTCTTCCTCAAGTTTATTCAGATATAAAATTCATTTTTACAACCCATCCTTATAGATGCCATCTTCAACCACCATTCTCAACTTGATAGTAGCCAATTCTAGAGGCAAGGGAAGGCTCACCTCAACTTTGTATACCAGCTCAAAAGGAGAAATACCAATTGCCTCTTCAGATTTACTCTGTCAGCCCAAAGTGCTTCATGAATTTTCTTGTGCCAAGTCCTTTGGTTATTTGATACAAGCTTCTTCACTATATTTACCAGGTTCTTATTACTTGATTCAACTTGACCATTCCCTTATGGGAAATAATCAGATGAATGACTAGCAGTTATGCTATACTCAAAATAGAAATTGGTAATTTTAGCTGAAGAAAAGTAAGCTGCATTATCCATGACTAGTTTAACAGGTGCACCAAATCTTACCATAATGTTTTCTTTGATGAATTTGCCCACTACTTCGGAGGTAGTCTTCTTTGTGGTCTTTGCCTCCACCCACTTCATAAAATAGTCAATTCCAGTGATTATATAAGTATGACCAGCACTTGACACAGGATTGATAGGCCCGATAAAATCTAAACCCCATTGCTGGAAGGGATCCTCTATTATTATTGGTCTAAGAGGAAGAGCTACTAGTTGAGGTCGACCTATGAACATCTTACATTTTTCACACTTGGCCACCCAATGATATGTATCTTTGAACATTCTTGGCCAATAATAGCATTTCCTCAAAATCTTAAATGTAGTTACAGAAGATGAGAAATTCCCACCACATGCTTCGTCATGGAATGTCTTTAGCAATATTTCTTGTTGTTGCTTGTCTACACACCTAAGAAAAGTTCCATCTATAGATCTTTTGTATAATGTGCCTTCACAAATGACATATTTAGTAGCTTTCAACCTTAGGTCTCTCCTTTGTTTAGCTGTCAATCCTTCAGGGAAGTCACCATAAGTTAGGAAATATACAATGTCTTCAAACCATGGGTCTTGTAAACTCACTACCAAAACTAATAGTTCTACTTCTAGCTGATTATCTTCTTTACCTTCTACCATAGCCTTACACAATGCATTTCCTTGTACTAGCTTAGTAGGCTTGATCTCTATGTCATATTCTTGTGTTTTGGCTACCCAAGCCCCTATGTTATTGCATCCCACATCTTGCTAGGTTAATATGCTCTTTATAGCAATATCAAGAACAAATACAATTGAGTGAGAATGTAAGATATAAAATCTGAAGTTCTTCAAAGCTTTCACCACTAAGAAAGCATGCTTCTCAGTCTGAGAATATCTTAGCTCATGATCTTTCAATGGCATGCTCATAAAGGCAATAGGAGCCTGAACTCCTCTATTTTCTTGCATAAAAATAGCTGACAATGTATGTTCAGATACATAACAATAAATCGTAAAATATTTCTTATAATCTAGGTGGCATAAGATAGGGGCATTGGCTATAGCATCTTTTATATCTTGGAAGGCTCTTTTACTAGGGTCATTCCACTTGAAATTTTGATTACCTTTCATCATATCCACAATACACTTGGTGATCTTTGGAAAGTCAGGGATGAATCTTCTGAGGAAATTTACCTGACCGAAGAATGACTTCACTCCAGTTTTACTTATGTGTAAACTTAGCCTTTGAATAGCTTTGACTAGCTCTGGGTCAATCTTGATACCTTCTTGTGATACAATATGACTCAATAGTTTTCCTTTGGTAACACAAAAAATTGACTTCTTAGGATTTAAAGAAATCCCATGTTCTCTACACCTTTACAATACTCTCTCTAGATCCTTAATATGATCGTTCATTTTCTTAGAGAACACAGTTAAGTCATCTAGATATATGAAAATGATCTTGTCTTTCATATCAATAGAAGACAAATCCATAGCTCTTTGAAATGTTGCACCAACATCGATAAGACCAAATAGCATCCTGTGATATGAAAATGTGCCCTAGGGAGTGGTAAACATCATCTTGTGTTGTTCTTTCCCTTCTACTTCAACTTGGTTGTACCCAAAGAAGCCATCAAGCATAAATATCATTTCGGCTCCTACAACTATCTACAACAAATGATCCATGTTGGGGAGTGCGTAATTATCCTTCAAAGATGCTTGGTTTAAATTTTTGAAATCTACGCATATCCTTATTTCTCCATTCTTTTTCCTCATAGGAATGATGTTTTCTATCCATGTATAGTGGTGGATAGGGTAGATAATCCTAGCTTTAAGCATTTTGTCAACCTCTCTGAAGATGGTGTCTGCCACTTTAGGATTGTAATTTCTTTGTTTCTATTTGAATGGGGTAGCATCAAGTTTTAGGGGAATTTGATGCTTGAAATTTCCTCCCATAAAGATTTTTAAATATTCATAACTCCAGGAAAAGACATCTTGATATTCAAGAAAAAGATTTATTTCTTCTACTTTCTCTTTAGGTGTGTAACACTTCCCTATGTTTATCATTTTGGGATTTGACTCATTTCCAATGTTCATCCCTTCATATTCTCCAGTCATGAGATCTTTCTCTATCCTTTTCTTCTTAGCATAAGTATCATGATGATTGAACAATTTCTCTAATGATATAAAATATGGGGGAATGACATTACCTTGTAATTGAGTCACACTTGGTTCATCTTTCATCCATTTCCTGGGATGATCTTGTGAGAGACCATTTGGATTTTCTTCAAGGGAACCATCATTACCTTCAAGGAAGAGTTGCAGGCTTTTTTTATCGTCGAATACTTGCCAATCATCTACATTATCAGGTACTGATAGCCTGTACATCACCTCTACTTGGTACATCTTGTCTTTAAATTATGGATGAGGTAGTAGCAAGGAATCAGAGCCTGCCAGTGAATCTGCTTTGGAATTTAATTCTCTAGGGACATATTTGATTGCAAAGGCATCCAATCCTTCAATCTTGTCCCATACTCTATTTCTGTAACTCTTCATCTTCCAATTTTTGACAGAGTATTGACTTTTGATTTGGCGCATAATCAACTCAGCATCGCCTTCAGCTTTTAGAACCTTCACACCCTTTTCCTTTGGAACAATTATCCCAAGTAACAACACCTCATACTTAGCCGTATTATTGGTATTTGTGAATTCTAGTTTGAAAGCCATCAGCTTAGGTTCACTTGTGGGTGGAATTAATACAACTCCGGCACCAGACCCAGAAGAAGAACAACTACCATCAAATTCTAGTGTCCAGACTTCTGGAGCCTTTTCTTTCTTAGAGGCCTTCACTTCTTCTTCTTCACTTTCAGGTTCATCAACAATGCCCTGGGTAAACATCATGTAATTATCAAACTCTAATTCTTGATACAGGATTTGAGATTTTGGATCATCTGATTTTAGAACTATGAACTTTAACTTCTCTACAGGCTCTAGTTTAACCTTCTTATTTCCCATAGGAATTACCACCTGAGACCAATCCAATTTGATTTCCCCACCTAAATCTCTACAAAAACTTCTGCTTAGTAGTAGTCCATAACTTGTTGATATATCTATAACAAGGGTCGTCAATAGCATCTTCTTTTCAGGATGGGCAGCTAGAGCTACTTGGGCATCTTTGATTTGGCTGAGCAGAGGAAATTTCTTAGCATCCATAGAATAGCATCTACCATGGACCTTTGTCATGGTGAGGCCTAAGGCTTTAGCTATAGGGGAAGACATCATGTTATCAGAAGTACCTGAATCTATGATATAGTTGCTAAGTTTACAACCATTGATATACAAGGAGACATAAAATGGTCTGGGTTTTTGACCTAGGAAGGTAGCTAGCACAGTGGTTTCCCCTTATTCAAATATTTTTGCTAGTGAGGAATCATCATCATTGGAAGAGGTGACATTATGATTTAGTTTTATACTATCTCCTTTTAAGTAATCTATGAATCTTTTCAATTTAGTAGGAATTGACCTTAAATAATCTATGAGAGAAATTTGGATCTTGGAATTTTTATAGAATTGAATGAAATCAAATTATCACTTTCCTTACCCAACTGTGATATTTTTGTTCCTAAAGTAGATGCATCATTGGTTCCCAATGAAGGAATGACAATAAGATTTTTGTCTTTCTGGCTCTGAGTTAGGACTGCGCAGGTAGTGCCATCTATAGTAGCATAACACTCTCCTTGCTTATCAGAATCAAATTCATACTCAAAAAATAAATTTACAAAGTCACCATGCGAGCATGAATCTAGTTCATCATTTAGTGTCGTAGTGTCTAACTCGTTAGTGGATAATAATTGCATCTTACAAGCTACTTTAGGGTAGCTCTCACCATTATGATCTATTGTTAGGTGAAACATGCACATGTTTCCTCTCTTCAGGGGAGCTTCAATTGCAAGCCTCTGTTGTGGAGCAAGTAATTGCAACATCCTTCCATCATTATTTCTATTATTCTTATCCTGGAATGGTTTTTGATATGAATTGTTGAAGTTAGGGAGTTTTCTTTTCAAAGAAATGATTTCATTAGACATTTTCTACATCATCTCATTGGTTGATCTGGTGCCACTCGAGCTAGCACCTGTCTGCATTTCTCTTTTCCATCTGCCAGTAGAGATCATGTCATCTTCCAACTTAATGGTTATTCTCTAAGTGTTATCCAAATCCATAGGCCATGCTCTTCTTACATCATAGTTTATGTCTGGTGGCATGGCACCCATAAAGAATATCTTCAGATTCATAGGAGTAGGCCTATTAGCCATGGGAATTCTATTGGCAATCTTGTTGAATTTAGTGACAAATTATCTCATACTTACATAAGCTTGCTTCTTAATGGGAGTCAATTGTGCCAACAAGGCATGTTTGTCCTCAGCCATTTTAAATCTGGCTTCAAAATCTGACCTCATAGTAGCCCAACTCGTAATTAAAGCATCATCCAAATGGTAAAACCAATTAGTCACTGCTTCAACTAGAGTTTCAAAAAATAGTCTAACAACAACATGTTCATGTCTAATTCCTAGGATGTGAGTTGCTGCGAAGAAGGATTTAATGTATTCATCTGTAGTAACTTTTCCATCTCTCGAGAACTTAGGAAAGTTCTTTCTGGATCCCCTAGGGAGTGGATGATATGTTGCGAACTGTAGCAGACTAGTTGAAGTGGCCCATGGACCTTCCATGACTGTAGGTGTAGGATGTGGAGGAAAATTAATAACAGGAGAAACTACTCTATGTAAAGTTAATACCTGACTTGAGCTGTAGGCAATGAAGTTTGTGTCTTCGGGCGTGAGGGTGGTCTACTCCAGCTTCTTTTGTCACCTTTCTAACAAGGTAAGTCTATTATGGGAAAACCAAGCTCTACGAGCCTTTCAAATTTATGATCTTTTCAACCTTGCCCCTTGGTACTTTTGAGAAACCTTCTTTGATCCAGAGCTTTGAATTAGTTTTTCTGCCTAGCTCTGTGCTCCGCTCTGTGCTAGTTTCTTCTCTGAATTTCTCTTTGAAGTGCATCTGCTCTTGCTTCTTCTTGTTCAAGCACTTGACTCACATTCGTGTAATGCTTTACATTTCTTCTATAGTGAAAGTATTCAAGGATGAGACTATGTCTTCTTGATCATCTTGAAAGCCGAGATTGGGTTGAAGCATAGGGAACACGTTCTCATGAGGTAACACCATTTTTCCTCATGAAAAATATTATGGTCTAGCAACTATTTCTCTCCCCAGCAGAGTCGCCAAAAATCTATTGGTAAATAGATTGTTCTTCTTAGATTTAACTCTTTATTTTCCAAAAATCTATTAAAAAACAATATGGATATGAATAGTTGGAAAGTTGTTATTTATGTGACTAACTTTCCTCTAAATTTTAATAGGTATAGCTCCCTAATGTAAAGATATACAATGAATTTTTTTTCTCTAAGTCCTAATGGGGTATGTTCTTGACCAGAGAACAATAGAGGTAACCAAATAAGCCCTCGGTGAGAATCTAATCCAAACAATGAATTTGATTCTAAACTCCAACCAACTTTGGGATTTCACAATACTTATGAATTCACACCAGTGGGAATGCAATAATGAATTCTACTTGAATAAATGAGAATGTAGTGAAACAACATAGAAGAATCTAATCTAAAATAGGACACATGAATATTTTGCCAACCTCCCAATAATGCTTCAATTACTGTTGATTAGTTGCACTAAAGTGTAGAAACATAACTCCATCTAGTTTCTAATTTCAATCCAACTTAAGGAAAACAAACATTCAAACTTACAAATGCATGGAACAGTAAATAAATGGCACAAAATACATTCTAGATTGACTCTGCAACAAGATGTATTTCAAAAAAAAAATTAGCCGACCTTTTCATTGATTTTCAAAATGTTACATATAGGCTTCACGAGTTAAGCTGTTACAAAATCCACCGAATTGATTCATATTCTACAAGGTCAGTAAATGACAAGTTTCCATTTACCAATTATACAATGTGTATCAAAAAGAGAGAGGGGAAAGTTATTTTCTCTTCGCTGGCTTCTTCGGCTTCTCTAACTTAGCCTTATGAGCTTTGGTGGCTGCAAGAATTGGAATCATCCTTTCAAAATCTGAGATGTACATATTTTTCAATATTACAAGCCATCAGGCATGATCTTTCTCTATGACTTCTAAGATATCCTTTTGGGGTTGCATCTTCTTGATGGCTTTGTATATGCACCCCCTGAGTTGCTATAGGTCAGGTATTCTATCAAGGTGAGACCTAGATAACTCTGCAAGCTGGTCCAAGTAGTCGAAGAATGACTTCTGCATATTGGTTATACAAATTGGGCTCTTTCCATCTCTGCTAGCCTAAGACTCAAAGTGAAGACCTGTCAAATATACAAATATTTTACTTTTCTCTTTGGTAACTTCCTCATTGGTCACCTTCATTCCCGCCTCTTCCTTGATTATCATATCCATTTTAAATTCTACCTCTTGGAGCCATTTGATTAGAGGTTCATCTCCTTTCTAAAATATGTTGGCCTTGATTGCATCTTTAGTCTTCATCACAACCAACCAGTGTAGTAGTACCATGCACTCTTCACACCTCAACCTCTCTACTGTGAGTGTTTGAATATGTCCCTTGAGAGAATCTTTCTCTGAATCTAACTATAAAAGGACATTTCCAAGCTACTCAATAGTTACTAGACCTTCAGACTTAAGTTGTTCAATCCACCTACTGCCAATATGCCTGAAATGTCTATCTTCTTGCAATTTGGTAAGTATTTCTTGGTTCTCAGCTACAGAATGATCTAATGTTGTTAGAGAACTGGGTAGGCTTGCTATAGGAGTGACCAGCTACTTGATGAAGTTAGTCATTTCTTTGATCTCTGCCTTGATTTGAGTCTTAGTGACTTTGAGTTCTCCGAGCTCTTCCTCAATCAAGACGTTATTAAACTTCCACAAGTCTACCTTTGTATCATGGTGGGAAAACCCTATATCTAATGACTAGAGTGAAAATTATGAGGTAGAAAGGTCTTCAATTCTACCATCCTTTAGTGGCTTGGCTATTTCAATCGTTAGGTGCCCTTTGTCTGGATCACGACCAAGAGTGGTTAGAGTCCTAGTCTTCTTAGCCTTGCTTACGGCTGAATCTAACTACATTTCTTGTGAGAACATCTCACCACTGGGAGCACCTTGCTCAACCCTTTTTATTTTCCACTCCAGAGTATTCTCAAGCCATGATTCTATGCTTGTGACTTTTTTTGCAGAAATTAGATCTTCTATGAATAATTTCTTGATAACAGGAGGAGAAGACTTTTGCTCAGAAGTGAAAGGATTAACCTGTGGACAAGAAATACTCTTTTCCTTTTGAGGTGACCCCAAATGCTCTCTTGTTTCCATTGTTCCTCCCTGGGCTTGCTACTTTGGTTCTGTGGCTCCAATAGGTTCCTTTGTCAGCTTGTCAGATTTCTCAACTTTGGCTTGTTCATTTGAACTGATGACTGGAGATGATCCCACTCCATAGGTTTTTTCAAGTGGGATCTCCTTTTTGGGTGGTTGATCATCTCCACCCACTGGCTGAGCTGGTCCTTTTTCTACATATTAAGCTAGCAAAGAGGAGGATGCAAAAGCACTCACCAGCTCGACTGCAGGATCCTGTTGAGGAGTAGGCTTCCTAGACCTCTTTTTCCTACCCATCATCCACTAGCCCCACTTATCAGTTCTCTTAATGACTTTAGCTATTAAGTTCTCCAAATCTTCTATAGCTTAACCTTAAACTTGTTCAGAGCTCATGGGGTAGGGCTTGATCTTGTCTCTATATATATCATTGTTCATGTGTTCTCCATCATCAACAATGCCCTCAACATTAATATTGAAATTGAATGAAGAAGCTCCCAAATTGGGCGATGAATTGCATGGCGTCTACTGAGAACCTCTACTCTGGGCATCCTTGTAATTCTCTACACAACCTCATTATAAATGAGTCATTAACTTTAATGAACTCAACATAGCTATTTTATAACTTCAAATCAGGGAAGAAATCATAAATTTTCACATCATCTTCATATTCGTCTAGCCTAGGGAGTCCTAGCCATACTTACAATGTAGCTAAAACATAGATCAAACAGGAAGACATAAAATTTGTTCTGGTATTTGGTGAGACACAAGGCATTGGACAAATTTTCACATACCACTTGAGCCCTGTCTATATAATGATGCTCAACACAGATTACCTGGACCAAGAAGAAGTAGTGTTCAATGAAATTCAATGCGTCACTTTCACCTTTTATCTTGTGAAGGAGCACTAGGATGTCAATGATCTTAGCTTTTAGATCTATCCTGAAAAGTGTCTTTAGCACTTTTCCCTTTATGCTTCTGGCCTTCTGAAACCATGAATTCATGATCTCTTTTCTCCACCTCATCTTCTTCTCATTATATTGTAAAATTGTGATCGAGAAGTTCATATTTGAAAATTTTGATCGCTCTGGGATATGGAGATTGTTTTGCATGAATTCTCTATCAATGGAGATGAGTACTATGTCATCTGGTAGAAAAATCTATCTTGTATCCAAGTTAAATCTAGTTATACATTCCCAGATAAGTTTTGGGGCTTGCACTACAATAGGAAATCTAGTATCCTTGAGCAAACCGCTACCTTTGAGCTTCTGCATCATGGGATGGAGATTTTCTTCTTTCAATCTTCTGTGTAGATTGCCTAGATCATAGAATCTGAGGGATGTATCTGTCAAATTATGCCATTCATATGTAATCCTGTTCAACCCATCGAAACCCACGAATCTGGTGACCATAGCTTCTGATTTTTTCTTTTGATTTACTGTCAAGAAGCCTTGGAGAATGTTGTAAGATGATTTGTGAAATTGTGGGAAGTCAAAGGCATATGAAAGAGATGTGAACAAATGGTAATTTTTGCTTAATAGTTTGAGTCTTTTATAAATAGCCTACTTCCTTACCATTACTTTCCATATCTCACACCACATGAGTGAGAGATTTTCAAAAATATCCATTAAAGTTCTAACGTTAAGATTTGAATTAAATGCATCTTATTAACGGCCTTAAGAAATCACTTTTATCCATTTGGAGTAGCTATAATGGTAACTTAATTGGCGCAATAGATTTTTACTTTTCCACTTCTCTCCATTCATTTCCTTTGTCAGAAAACTCACTTCAAAGCTAGAAACCCGATTGTGGAGAAGCTGGTGGGGTGATTTTTTGAAAATCTACAACTGACCTGTTTCTTTAGCAATTTCTTTAAGATATGAAAGTGGGATATCTTCATCATAACAGATCATTCAATCCCTATGATTTCTTATGCTTATTTCTTCACAAGTTGTCGCTTCTCAGAAACTGACTTTCTTAGGTGATTTTCCGATAAGGGAGAAGCTAAAAACCAGTTCTTTGAAAAAGGTCTCTTACTCACTTTCTCATATTCTAAGGTCATTTTATCCATTGCAAGGGCTCAATCTTACTTCCTCAAAATCTAGGCACTTGGCTTTCAGGAATCTCTGATACACTTTCCACTTATCCTTCAGAAAATAACTTCTGGAGGAAAAACTCCACAAGCGGGGAAGTTCATATTTGAAAATTTTGCTAAGCTACTTTCTTGGACCTAACTAACTCTTAACCCAAGAATCTTGATCTCTAGGCCTTGTCTATGTGCTTGATGATTCCTGTGTTATCTTCCCATGGAGAATTACATTCATGGGCCGAAACCCGCTGAGGAGAAGGTGATTTTTAGTTTCCCGACAAAGAGGAGAGATGTCAATTTGAAGGTTCTCATGCATATGAATGGCATCAATAGAAACAAAGGAATAAAATTCTTTATCAAATTAGGAACTATAAATCACCCATCCCTAGCATGAAATCAAAAACCAACCCATCTTAAAAGCAGAAAGAGGCACGAAGGGATTATTTAATAAATACCACCTATCCTAGGGGAATTCTAGACTTAGAGTCCAATCCATTATCTCAAAAATCATGACTCTATCTAAACACAAGGTATCCACTTTTGTTTTAGAGTGAAGAAAAAAAGTGGGGCAACATTAAGCATTCAAGTTAAGTTTAAAGAGTAAAGTAAAAAGATCAAATATAGTGAACACTAATTCACCCCCCCCCCCCCCCTCTCGGTGTTCCCATTCCTAACAATTGGTATCAGAGCTCTGGTCCTCAACAAAGAAGTTTAACCACTTGAGGAGATCATGGAAAAGACATAAATAAAACATCTGAAAAGAAATCTTGAAGCTACTCTTGAAGACCCAGATAGATCTGAAAAAGAAATTGAAGAACTAAAAGAAAAAGTCAGTGATGCTCAAGCAATCATCAAAAGGCTAAGAAAAGACTTGAAAGAATGCTCTACCAGTGATTTAGGGATAATGATCAAGAAGTTGAATGAAGAAAATTCACCCCTGAAAGAATGGATTAAAGAATTGGATGATAAGCTAACTAACAATCAAGAAGTCTATGATGAATAGATCAAAGAGAACCTTCAATTGAATGAAGAGTTGAGGCAAGAAAACATGGAAATCTTGGAGCTAAGAAACAAAAAAGAAAGCTTGGAATCTGAATTGAAAGAGGCTAAGAATCACATTGATAAATTACACACAAGCAAGGATCTTATTGAATTTCAATTATATGCTCGAAAGCTTAAAGGAGATACTAGCGGCATTGGCTTCAATGAAGCACAAAATTAGATTGACAACATGTGAGCAAGAAAGAAAGCACCAGAAGACACCATAGATGCTAAGGAGATTGGAAGTCAGACTAAAGATCATGTTGAACCATCCAAGAATGAGCACAAGCTAGTAGATCAAACTTTTTATGCATGTAACAAGCATGGACATATAGTAAGGAATTGTACAGAGGTAAGACCTTTCAATGGTTACTATTATTCATGCAATAAATTTGGTCATAGAGCTATTAATTATAAGACAAGTTAGAAGAACAAGACTCAGCATAATCAATGAAATCAGAATTAGCCAAATGTAAGAAGTTCTTAGAATGTTACATGTTAGATATGTAACTATAATGGTCACTCAACTAGACAGTGTAAAATGGTAACCCGTGTCAACACGCTGAGGAATATAAGGCCCAATTATTTGTCACTCATGTAATAATGATGGACACATCTCAAAGTTCTGTAGATCAAGAATGCAAAGTCAAGAAAGCCCTAAAAAGCCAAAAGAATCAATATTGGACACCGAAGGAGAAGTCAAGTTTATGAAAGCTTCAGAAGATGCAAGCTTGATTTGGTCAGAGGCAAAAAAGTATAAGGTTGATGAGAATGTATTGGATGCATCCACAGTGGATGCACCCTCTACATTTGGATGAGTGGCCCTCAGGGTCATAAGGGGAGATAATTTATCTCTAAACCCCTGTACGGCCGGTATACTCACCCTAATAGTATGCGCCTTTGGACTTAACCTTTTGGAGACTAGTAGAACCTATGTTCAAGAACGCACTAGCTGATTGATAACAAGATGAAAGTTGGAGATTTTCAATGTAAGTTTGGTTTACATGGCAAGCATTAATGGAAAAATTTTCACTTTAAAGTACACAAAATTTTTTAGATCACTCATTGCATTCGAATTCAAAGAAATTGAAGAGAAAAGAAGCCCTAGTAGTTGATTGTGAAGGATTACAGATTGATTCACCAGCAAAGCAGTGTGTTTAATCAATTGTAGAAGCCCTAATCCATCGCGCTAATTTAGAAGTTCTTGGAAACCATTAAGAAAGTGATATACAAGTAAGTGATGGCTACTTCTATTGTATTTGATGTTACAGAGAAGAAAATATATGTATTTAGGAGGCACTTGTTCAAATCCACATTGGATGACCTAGAAGGGGCATTCTCCCGCACACATATGGGTATTATGCATGTCAAAGACATCCGTACATACATATATTGTAAGAAGGAGCCAATCCTAGAGGCATATGCTCAAGTACTATTATCAGCACCTACGGACCCTAATGAGTCAAGATGGGGGACTTATGAAGAGAAAACTAGAGAAGTTGAAGTTCTAAACAGGGCATCAACTAAAATAAAAGTAGCTAAGGTTACTTCTGAGATATTGAAAATTCATGGAGTAACTCAAGTAGACCTGGACAAAGCAAGACAAGAAGAGATTTCTTTGGGAATTGAGAGTGCATTAGGAGCATAAGCAAAGGAAGATGATCCTAAATTGAAGAAG
Source organism: Chamaecyparis obtusa (assembly GCA_027943335.1). Taxonomy (NCBI): domain Eukaryota; kingdom Viridiplantae; phylum Streptophyta; class Pinopsida; order Cupressales; family Cupressaceae; genus Chamaecyparis; species Chamaecyparis obtusa. The sequence goes on from BSBK01008114.1 coordinate 124,903, forward strand.
GTAAAAGTGGAGAAGTCTGATGATCCAAAGGGTAAAATAGATGTTACCCCTCCTACGCCCATAGAAACAATTGACCTTACCACTCCTTCAGAGTATAAGACAATGGCAAAGAGGAAAAAAGAGACAAGAACTAGTCATCCATCCTTGTACACTACAAGATTCCAAAGAAAGAGTACTCAAGCATCACCATAAGTAAGTTTTAGACCTAGTCTAAAAGTGCTAAGTTAAAGGATAATTTAGGAAGGAAGGATTGATCAAATAGGAAAATTTTATGATAAGTATAGTGAAATAGATAAGGCAAAGATTCATGGCATGATTATCAAGCACATGCTTAAATTTAAGAAGATATTGCTAGAATTGAAGACTATGATTCCAGACAATGTTTGGAACATTTTAGACTTCTTGAAGAGACAAGCAGTGGAGGAAGATCTGAGAATAAGAGAGATCTTAGATGAGAGTTTATCAGTATGTTCTCTAGAGGAGAATACCTAACTATTAGATCTGGTAAAGCCACGTCTTAGAACCAAGTCAAGAACTTTGCATATAATGGACACAAATTATGAACTAGTTGGAAAGGAAATAGAAAAAGCCTTTGAGACAGTTTTCATGAACAAACACATGTATCCAGCTACTGCACCCATAGCTCAAGTACTCGCAAAGGCATCCAAGGAGTCAAAGACCATCAATGTACAAAATATAGGTCCTTAGGATTCAACGCCCATAGTTGTAGCACCCACAGAGGTAGAGAAGCCTGGACCTATGGAAGAAACACATAAGGATGATACAATTTTTATTGACAATGTTGAGATTGCAATGGTGACCTCAGATCTTGATTTGGAGAAGTTTGAAGAAGCATTTGTAAGCACTCAAGAGGCTAAGGATCTACATGGTAACACTCCTCCTAATCAACAAGAAGTACTGATTGAGGATATGACAGAAGTTGAAAGAGAAAAAGAAAAGAAAGAAGAAGAAAAAGAATCAGAAAAAGAGAAAGGAGAAGTAGAGATGAAAGAAAATGAACCAACAGATAAGTCATCTATTGAAATGATGATAAGATTCAAACAAGAAGCAATGGATATCACTCCTATCACTCCTTCTGTATCATTGTTGTCAAGATTGACACCAAACACCACTAGTCTGGATTCTTGGGGAGAAGGAGACCTGATCAAGATCAATGTCTTAGCTATGGAGAAGGCCAAAGAGAAATAGGTAATGAGGAACCCATTGTTTGTTGAATCGGTCAACATATTAAATAGTCTATTCCCTTCAGACAAAAAGTGTCTAAGGTGCATTCAGTTGATGATGTTAGCAACATCCTCACAGCCTTCAAAACCAATTTTTCTACCTTGGAAGAGACTGCATCTCAAGTTGCAGAAGAGAAGTATAGGAAGAAAAGACTCAGTGAATTGGTCAGTAACTTTGCACTTGACCTAAGTTCACTAAAGGTTGGTCAAGCATCCTTAAAGGTGTTTGCAGCAAAGGGCAAAAAGATCATTGCTGAGTATATGCATTAGGATAAGTTAACTGATGACCATTTCAAGAAGATACAAGAGGTAAAAGAAATGATAGAACAAGTAAGGAAATAAGTAGAAGACCCCTCCACTGATGTAAATATGTGTAATAATGTATATCAAGGGCAGATTTAAAAGATTGAAAGAGAAGAGAAGGAGATGTCCAAGATAAGGGCAAGGGAAACATAGCTCAGGAATGCTCTTGAGCCCTCCCTAGATGTGCTCAATTAGAATATCAAGGAGATCAATGCCACCATGGTGACATATGATCAAGGTCCTAGCCTAGATTTGGAGAAGATGGAGAAGCCGAACTATACATTATGCACCCATCTCCAATCAGTCAATGCACTGATTGCATTCTAGAAGCAAGAGATCCACAAATTGAAGATAGCATATCCGGATGTACTTTCCCTGTAAGTACTTGTAGAGATTCAATTTTTAGCACCTTTGTCATTAATGTCAAAGGGGGAGTATGTATAGAATATGGAGATATAGATATGCAAAGAAGAAGTATAGTAAAGAATATAAGGGAGATACAAGATAGAGTATGACAAAAGTTTTTTGTATAAGAGAACGATTAGTAACTGCGCCATATTCCTTTGTTGTCATCAATGAAAAAGGGGGAGATTGTTGGCAAGTTGACTATACTATTGTATATGACTTAATATAGTGTTGTCATTATAGGAACAAAGTCATATAGTTTTTTAGAGTCAACGAACATGATAAGAAGATTGGAAATTGGCTAAGTACATAAGATTGGACAGTTAGTAGAGCATGAGTAGTTTAGATTATTAGCGCACATGTGTATGACTGAGTTATGGTATGCACCCTAGAAGATAAGTTGGTAAGATTTTATTCATTCTTATTATATGAGTGGATGATCAGATATGGAAGAATGATGAAGTTACAAACAGTTGAAGTTACACAGCCAGTGAATGCCAGAACAAAATAGGGTATGTAGCCAACTCATGGTAATTTCATTAGCGACTATGTTATTGTTTTGTAAAGGCTATGCACCTATTGTAATTAGGTTATAGATATGTAATTAAATTTTTTTGTAAACATGCTTGAGCCAATTCACTTGGAAGCATTATATGTAATCGGTTAAAGGGCCGACCTAGTTAATTGTTTTGTATGCACATATAAATATTAGATGTGCCCTTGTAATTCAGTATGTGAGTTGATAAAGATTCAAAATAAGCAAAGAAAAAGTATGCAAAGAGTTGTTAAGATGTATTAGAGCTTTTCTAGAAGTCAAAGCATCATAGTATCAAAGGAACTGATCAGACAAGTAGTGTCACAGTGCTAGTTCATCCAGCAGATATATTGTGTATCTAAGATCAGAAGGTTGTAGCCTTCACCACTTGAGTAGTGAGCTCTAGGATAGTGTGTCCACACCCTAATAGGGTTATTGTAAAATACTCCTAACTGGGTCCAACCCTTGACAAGGTCACTGTACTAAATACATTGTAATGTAACTCCTAACAGGGTTAAGGATCTTCTAACAAGGATCATAAGACACTAGTACAAATTATTAGTGGGTCTCAATTCCCATCGAGGTTTTTACCTATTTGGATTTCCCCGTAACCATATTGGTGTTATGTGTTGTGTTCATCTATCTTGTTTATGTTAATGTTCATTTCAAGTACTTAAGCATTCAAGTTAATTTTAAAGAGTAAAGTAAAAAGATCAAATATAGTGAACACTGATTCACCCCCCCCCTCTCAGTGTTCCCATTCCTAACACTTTGTTTAAGTATGTTTTGAAGGGTCTGTTGGCATTAAGTATGATTGTCATTAGTGACAACACTTATTCAGACTCTCAGTGCTTACTGACCAGAATAATGTTTACCAAGTAGAACAGTGTTTACCAAGCAAAATAGTGCTTACCGAGTTATCTTCACCGAGTGATGAGATGAGCAGCGTTTACCGAGTGCCAACACAGTAAATAGGGAATTCAGTCTCTACTGAGTGACACTATATCTACTGAGTCTCCAGTATATACCGAGTTTGAAACTACAACTGAGTGGTTATTATGGACCAGGCCTCCACTTCTACTGAGTGCATGACGATACCGAGTAACGCAGTGGAAGCCGAGTATTAGAAAGTCACCGAGTTAGTTTGCAGTAATCGAGTCACTATATTTGGGTCAACTCAGTAATACTTGTGTTTTCTTGTTTAGAGCCAACTTTGATATTGTTTTGTAATTATTTTGATTGATATATAAACAATGTTTTGTATCCTATCCAAAGTGTGAAAAAAAGTGAGAAGCGAAAAAGAGAAGAAAGGTGGAGATAAGAGAATTACAAAGGGATACAACAGTATAAGAAGCAACATAGACATATCTATCATAGAAGGTGATCAGTACATCAAAGAATCTCAATCAGCAAGAACAGTTGCAAGTAAGAGATCTACTTTTTCATCCTAATAGGTGAATCAGCCCCAAATCCTTTAACCAGGTAGACTTAACAATCTTTGCAAAAATCTCTTAACCGAGTGCATACTTCTTTGTATGTTTGTAAATCCTCTAACAAGGTGGACCTAGCAGTCCTTATTGCTCCTAATAGGGCAGATTATCAGAAGTGATCATTGTAAGCCTTAACCGGCAAACTTTATACTGCAGTATTGAAGTTTAGTGGGTTCATTCCCACCCTAGTTTTACTTTCTATTTGGAAGGTTTCTGGGTCACCAAATCTCTATGTTCAAAGTGTTATGAATGTTTTATTCTTTTTGTTACTCATGCATACAGTTAGCTTATCAATCTAATGTCATTAAGAAAATGGTTGAGATCTAAAATTTGTAAAAGTTTTGAAGTTACTGATTCACCCCTCCCCTCTCAGTAACCTAGCTAGTCTTGAATATTTCCAACAATTGGTATCAGAGCTCCGTGGTTCTTAGAATAAAGTTTGACAGCTTGAGAAAAGATTCAGGACAATGGAGATATTGAGACTTAACAAAGTAATTGAGAATGAAAAGCTAGATTTGGAAATGGCCATAACTCAACTCAAGGAAGCAAAAGAGCATCTTTCCCTTTCCCTAAAAAGAAGGAAGGAACTTGCAAATTAGATGAATGACCACCAGTATGTTGAAGAAAAGATTGAAGACTTTTTCCCTTCAAGCAGCTCAGATGAAGTAAATAATGAAGCAAAAGAACTTCTAGAAAAGAATGGATCTCTGCAAGAAGAATTAAGAAAATTGAAAAGAGAATAGGAAATTTAGTCAACAAGATTCTGTGAAATCTTGGAACAAAGAAACAAGATGAAAGATGAAATAGATGGAAATGAAGAAATCTTGACTCTAAGATCAGAAAACCTTATTAATCAAGTCTCCAATGCAAATTAAGAAATCTTGACTCTAAGATCAGAAAATGAAAATATAAGAGAGGAACTAAGATCTAAAAAGCAAATCAATTTAAGATTGATAAGTGACCTAGATACTGAAAGGCAAATCAATGAAAGAATGTTGAAATCTCAAGAAGATATGAATCAGGTGTATGAACGGAACCTTCATAGGCAAAAAGGAAAAGTAGGACTTGGATACAAAGAGGAAGGTGAATCCTCCAAACAAGGTACTTCTTGTAAACAACATTCGTAGTCATTTTAGAGGTACAATTCAAGAACTTGGAACCCTAGAGATAGATGTTGTTTGTGATGAACTATGTGTTGATGGTGTTCTCAAACTAGAACATAAACATTTGGAAGATATGGGTTTAACGCATATCACCCACTTGCCTCAGAGTTTCTAGATAAAATGGATAAGATATATTCTAAGCCGAGTGCATGAAGGTAAAATTTGGCTTGAGAAACCAATGGAAATATCAAAGAAGATGATTCACCGAATCACTGGTCTTCCCATGCTTGCCAAGGCAAAATCTACAAAAACCCTAGGTCGGGTAGAGCTGGAAAAGAAAACCCTAGCTGAATGGGATGGTAGAGGTATGAGAATAAACAACATTACTGATGTAGAACTAAAATTTGGCACATATGTAATAGCTCACAAGATATATAGTTCAAGTCAGAAGAATAGTGTTCCGTGTGAAGTAGTTGACCTAGCCTATAAAATTGTGAAGAACAATCTGTCATTTGACCTAGCAGATCTATTGTTGAAATAGTTCAACAAGAATATGGAGAGCATCCAGACCTCAAAGAACAATCCATGTCAGTTTGGCTCACTGTTGGTTTGTTTATTTTTCTATGCTCAAAAGTTTTTCCCATCTAAAGGCATGGTAAAATGGAGAAAGGATGTGCCTATTCTTTATCAGATAAATGAGTATATTGTAGAAATGGGTGAGAATTTTACAAGAATAATGGATAATTATTTTGAATCTTTTAAGGAGAAGATGAATAACAGATTCTAGATTCCACTAAAGTTGGTGGAAGATTATAAAGATGATGTTTGTTTTATGGTTGATTGTGATAGAATATATATTTAGGCAGTAAGGCCCAGGATTGTATGGGTAAAACCTCTTCCTTATGAGATAAATATTGATGAGACAAAGGATATAATTGAAGCCCTAGTAAATCAACCCGTTGATCCAAAGGCTCCATACTTTGGAACATATGATGAAGCTAAGGTAAGAATTGAGCTAAGCATAAAGCTTCCACAGGTAGTTAACAAAGGCAGAAAGAGGATGGCCAAGATGCAATCTAGCACACCTCTAATGTTGACCAAGGACAAAGGAGAGGATATTGTAGGAGAAGAAGAAAAGGATGAGAGTAAAGAAGAACAAGTGCCTGTAAAGAAGAAAGGAAAGGTAACTATCACCAAGGAACCTGAGCAACCCACTGCAGTATTCACAAGGAAAAGATCAAGGGACAAGGCAAGAAAAGTCAAGGATGATATAGTACTCAAAAGGCCTCCTCCCTCTCTTGAAGAAAAGATTAAGGATTTGAGAGAAGGATCTGGAATTGCAAATTTCAAATCTCTCAAATATGAAACAAGGTCAGAGGCAGAGAAATAGTAAATTGAAGATACTATTATTGAGAAAATGGGAAGATGGAAATACTCACCTGAAGAATTAGCTTCTCAAATCCCAGGAGCTTTATTAAACCCAATCAAGATGAGATGGTCCAATGCAAGGAAAACTGTCAAGGACATCTATGCTCAAACCTTAAGGCAATTGATGCCAAGTTTGAAAAATGCTGAAATAAATAAGGCATTGATAGATAATGAGTCCAAGATGACACTAAAATTCAACAGTTGCTTAATTTTGATCAAAGATATAGAGTGAGTTGTGAAGAGTGTAGAATCTAGTTGAAAAAACATTTATCATCTTCACAAACTGAGTACTGAAACTGTGATAATTAAAGATATTGAAGATGACAGTGATGAAGAAGATGAACAAACAGTTCAGATTGATAATGTTGAGACAGAAGAAGTAGGAAAAGAAGCTACTGAGGAAGCTGAGAAGAATGTTGAGGAAGATGATCCAGTTCGGATAGCTGTAGAGGTAATTGCCTCACTTCCCCACTCTCCAGTAAAAATTGTTACATCTAGCCCAGCGAAAACTTCAAGTGTGATTGTGACAACTCCCTCAGATACATCAAATATCCAATCATCACTAGCACAGCTCAATGTATCAATGACAGAAGTGGCTACCACTTCATCTATCAAGCTTTAGCCTCCTTCCACCGAGTTACAATCTTCTGTACCTTCTTCAATTTTGAGTTTTTCAGCAGTAAGTACTTCAGATTCTACAGTTGTAAATACTTCAGTTTTTGGTTTATCAAATATTCCAATTAGCATCCCATTAGTTGGAAGTTTATCAGTTTTCACTACAAGTCCTACTGTGTCTACCATAATTTCTACTACAAAAGCATTAAGTATAAAGACTCAACCGAGTACAAAATTTTTGAGCAAGAGTGTAGTAGAAGGTATAGATCTAGATGAGGAGATAGAAATTCCCTAGTTAGATTTTGCAAACCTCATTGCAGATCAAATGCAAACAGTTGGTGAACTCCTCCAGAAGAAAGCAAAGAAAAAGAAACTAAAAGAAGAAAGAGATAAGGAATATAAAATCATTGAGGATGCCAAGAACATTTTGACAGAAGCTATAGGTGTTGAAGTTGATTCCTCTCAACACATTTTTTTGCAGTTGGCAGAAGCAGTTAACAAGTTCAATGATGATTCCTCTAGAATAGACAAGTTGCTTGAGAAGGCTGAGAAGAAGTTTGATAATGAAGTGCTTGAGCACATTGCTCAGCAAATAGCTATCAATCAGGCAGGGTTATCTTCAGTTTTGACTAGCATTGAGTCCTCCCATTCCAAGGTAACATCTCTTTTTGTCAAAATCTATAATGTTGCTAAGTTCTCAAAGGAGATCAAAGACAAAATAAATAAGATTGATGAGGATCTGAAGATCAGTGCACAAAATTTGCAAGTTGAACCTAGTTCAAGCTCTGCACATCATATGACAGTCAGATTCCTATCTAATAAGTAGTCAGAATTATTCAGAGAAGATGTAAGGATTAGATCAACAATAATAGATATTTAGAACATGATCCTTCCCATCATGGATACAATGCAAAAACATATTGCATACTCAAAAACATTGATCCATGACAATCAGTTTTCAATTACAGATCACATGATTGAACTCTCTGCAGAAGTCCAAGTTGCACTCCATACATGCAAGATTCTACAAGAGAATTAGGATAGAACTCTAGCATTAATAAGTAAGGTACACTCTGATTTTCTCTTACATTTTGGCATCTCCATGTAAAATATTTGTATATACACCTTTGGCATTATTGTCAAAAAGGAGGAGAACGTATATAAGATATATGAGATATGAAAGGGGGAGAAAGTATAAATAGGAAATATGAGTATGAGGAGATACAAGATATTTGTATATATACTGTATGGGGAGACATGATATATATATACAACAGTATGACAAAGAAAAAAAAGAGAGACAGATTCAGCATGATTTTTTTTTTTTTTGGGCAATAAGTGTTTTTGTCACTAATGCCAAAGGGGGAGATTGTTGGCATTAAGTATGATTGTCATCAGTGACAACACTTATTCAGAATCTCAGTGCTTATTGAGCAGAATAGTGTTTACCGAGCAGAACAATGTTTACCAAGCAGAAAAGTGTTTATTGAGAAGAACAATGCTTACCGAGTTATCTTCACCGAGTGATGAGATGAGCAGTGTTTACCGAGTGCTAGCACAGTAAACAGGGAATTCAATCTCTACCAAGTGACACTATATCTACCGAGTCTCCAGTATATACTGAGTTCAAAACTACAACCGAGTGGTTAGTATGGACCGGGCCTCCACTTCTACCAAGTGCATGACGATGCCGAGTAATGTAATGGATGCCGAGTATCAGAAAGTCATCGAGTTAGTTTGCAGTAACTGAGTCACTATATTTGGGCTAACTCGGTAATACTTGTGTTTGCTTGTTTAGAGCCAACTTTGATATTGTTTGGTAATTATTTTGATTGATATATAAACAATGTTTTGTATCCTATCCAAAGTGTGAAAAAAAGTGAGAAGCGAAAAAGAGAAGAAAGGCAGAGATAAGCGAATTACAAAGGGACACAATAGTATAAGAAGTAGCAGAGACATATCTATCACAAAAGGTGATCATTACATTAGAGAATCTCAATCAACAAGAACAGTTGCAAGTAAGAGATCTATTGTTTCATCCTAACAGGTGAATCAGCCCCAAATCCTTTAACCGGGTAGACTTAACAGTCTTTGCAAAAATCTCTTAACCAAGTGCATACTTCTTTGTATGTTTGTAAATCCTCTAACAAGGTGGACCTAGCAGTCCTTATTGCTCCTAACAGGGTAGATCATCAGAAGTGATCATTGTAAGCCTTAACTAGCAAACTTTATACTGCAGTATTGAAGTTTAGTGGGTTTCATCCCCACCCCAGTTTTACTTTCTATTTGGAAGGTTTCTGGGTCACCAAATCTCTATGTTCAAAGTGTTATGAATGTTTTATTCTTTTTGTTACTCATGCATATAGTTAGCTTATCAATCTAATGTCATTGAGAAAATGGTTGAGATCTAAAATTTGTAAAAGTTTTGAAGTTACTGATTCACCCCTCCCCTCTTAGTAACCTAGCTAGTCTTGAATATTTCTAACAGGGTCATAGGGATTTTCAATGCAAATAAGAAAAGAGATTTTCTTGTGTAAATGAATAAAGTGGACCATCTATTGGTGAATTAGACAATGCTATTAAAAATGGTGAATCTCTTATACTCTGAAGGTTGATGATGACTAAGGATGCAACACCTTGTTGAAGGAAGAATTTCTTCATAAACAAATGTAAGGCTATAGGTAAACTTGTTGTAAGGTGATAATGGATGGTGGTAGAACTCATAACTTGGTTTCTAAGGAGATGGTGTAGAAGCTTGGTTTAAGAAGAATTAAGCATTCAAGTCCTTATAGAATTGGTTGGTTTCATGATGATCATATGGTGGAGGTAAGGGAACAATGCATGGTGAAATTTTGCATTGGTTATTATAAAGATGTAGTATTATGTAACATATTGGATATGAGTGCATATCACATTTTACTTGGTAGACCTCAATAGTATGCCAAAGTGGTTGTTCATGACTATAGAAGTAATGTGATTACCATTAGTGGGGAAGGTAAGAGATGTAGATTTCTTCCTTTGATGAATGATGAAAAGGAGGAGAAGAATCTGAGGCTTTGGAGAAGATTGAGAGCAGATCTGAGAAATCAACCTAAGGTTGGATCTGAGAGCATGTTGGATCCAAGTCATTTGCAAGACCTAGTTGATGGTAGAAGGAAGGTATTACAGGTTGTAGGTGAGGAGGAATTGTGGATGAAGAATAAGTATGTGATTATTGTCCTTTGTTATTTCAGATTTTTATGAGCTATTCTCATGGAAAAAAAAAATCATACCCCAAGAGTCTAATACAGTAGAATCTTTGGTCCTTGGAAATATTGCATCATCCAAAAGCATGTTTACTGGTGGACCTTTTTTTCTAGATTGTATGATTTTATGTTACTAGTCACTGGTTGGGTGATTGTTGTTTTAGTAGTTGCGATTGTGATCATCTTCATAGGATCATTTGGAGAAATTTCTTGTGATCACAACTCATTTGGAGTTTTCGTGCATGAGTTATGATGGATTCTGTCACTGAAACTGAGAGGTAGCTTCTTGTTCCAAATATTTTTCTGATATTTTTTTATTAGTTGATCTATGTGGATCTTGGATGAGTGCGGTAAAAACAATGTGTTCCTTGGTGTTCGAGGATACTATGTTTGTGATCACACTTCTTTAGTTGGTGTTGTTTGGAGGATTTGGCATGATCTTTGCTGACTGGTTCTATGTTAGAGAAAGTAGAAGAGATTGTTTTGTAGTTGGTGATCATTATGTTTTAGAATATGCAGTCATGGATAAGTGTTGTTCAAACTTGTGTTGACCTATATCTTGGATCATACATCCTTATGTTCCTGATATGATTGGTGTTTCATGTTTTGGGTTCGGCCCTATTTTGTTTACTTTATAATAGTCAGTGTGGAAAGATCTGGTTTATGATGAAGAATCTTGAGTTGTGATTGTATTTGGTGCATTTTTTGATGTTCTTATGTTTGTAGCCAACTTCCTTGTATGAGCGCACATTATGTTGTAATAATTTGTAGGTGTTCTTATGGATTTGTGTCCTAACCTATATGTTTGTAAACCATTTAGAGATTGTGATCAGATAAGTAGACTTGTGGTCAGTGATCTTTTATCTAAGTGAAGGAGTACTTCTTGTTTAAAAAAAATATAAATTGAAGAGGAGTAGCTGGAAAGGTCCAGATATGGACATAATCTTGACTTCTTTTTAATGGTCATAATCAGGAAGGCCTTAGAGCCTGGCATGTTTGATGTAATTGAATGTTTTCCTAATAATAAATGAGTTGTTATTTGGTTTCATCTTGGTGAGTTATTTGTGTTTTATGTTGTGTTGGACTTTTCTGAATGATTGGATATCTACTATGGAGATTCTATGGTCTTGACTACATCACCAAGAAAATAGAAGAATACTTCAAGTCATTCCCTCATTGCAAAGTAGAAGAGAGGACATTTAGAGGTTTTCTCTTTACGCTCACTTTGGTGGCTTTCCCTCATTCCCCTGATTCTTGACACATTGTGCTCATCTAATAGTCAAGTCTAGATCCTTAGCATAGTCTTGTGCTCGCTAACATCAAGTTTGGCTTAAAATTATAGGATTATGGAGCTTAGTTCCTATTCCAACCTTTTCAAGGCCAAATTTTAACCTATAATGGTTAGAAAAATTTTGAGCAAGAAAACTCTCTTGATGCCAACTTTATTCAAAATTCTCAACATGAAGTTGTGTATAAATACAACTCCCACCTATAATTTGAACACATTCTTACAACTGAGCACTCCTGTCATTTTGATTGAGCACTTTTAGCTAGGAATATTCAATGTAGTGAAGGAGAGACCTGAAGACAAACATTCAAGACATCATCCATGATCATGTTTATGCATTTCTTCTTTGAGTGATGGCATGCATGAGCTCCTATCAAGAACCCTCAATCTCATTCCTTAGAATAAAGAGATATTTCATGGTTGACAAGGTGGAACAAAGAGATAGGAAATATTGTACATTACAAATTCATGGTAGATGCAACACAAATGATGTCAAGAAGATATTAGATGCTTTTATAACCAACTAGGATTGTAGAAATAACTAAATTAGTATGCTAAGCTTTATTAACTTTGTGTATCAAGTTTTACTAATAAATTTAGTTTTCTAGAGGAATCATATGTAACTTAAGTGATTTTGGATCCATAGAAAGTAGTTACAAAGCCAAAATTATACTTGTACATCTATAGCCAAGTGGCACAAGCTAATATGATACACTTAATGCATTGTAAATATCATTTTCACATTACGACCATCTTTTATGAAATCAATTCCAATGGACTAGAAAGGTCCAAAGGGAACATGAATTTGAGTTATTTATGAAAAGATCAAGTTGCTAAACTTTTAGAGTTGTTAGGGTTTTGTGTATAGCCTCTAGAGCCCAATTTTAAGGAAAGGGTTGATGGTTGATGGTATAGGGTTTAGGATTGAGGGAGGTTATCATATATCACTAGTATAATTTGACAAATAAATGAATATGTGACTAAAAAATTCATTCACATGACTAAAAATGATCAAATTCTAGTAACTATTTAAAATTCACAAGTATAAATGACTAATTTGGTCATCAGGTACAATCACAACTAAATAATTGGTTAGAAAAATAAAAATGACTAAATAAATGACTATTACTCCTTATGGGACCCCTAACCAGGTCATTTGGCACCTAGGTTGCTTGGTGCACTAGAAATACCTATTGTGTGGAAGGAATTTCCTCTCGATATAGTCTTAAGGCTTTCACATATTTTATAAAAAAATTAATATAACTCACATTCTTCAACTTTTATTACTCATTATGTTAATGAATTATTAATGTTTTTCTGGTCCATGATAGTTACTCTAGAACATCTATGAATTATAACTAAAATTGGTTATGACCCATAAGATAGATTGAGGAAGATATACAAATATTGGCACAATAGTTGGATAGGCCATTACAAGACTAAATTTGTATATGTATGACCCATAAATTGTAGCACATAAAATATAGAGATGTTTTGGTACCAATTTTCTACTAAATGCCCATAGATGGATCACAAACCCATTTCATGCATTGCAAATGGTTAATCTACACATATGAGGCTAGTCAAGACTATTTGCATGAGTAGACTTTATACATCATATAGGTTTTCATTCTATCTCATACTTGTTCGAGGGTTTTTTTCTTAAGTGTGATGTTTTCTTGTATGATAAGAGCTATAAAGGTCATCGATATAGGATGCATCTATTATTTGCTTCAAAATTCTATTTCAAGTACTTTATCATTTTTCTTGTGGGAAATTTTCAAAATGTTTTCATTCACCAAAAACCCTACAAAGCCTTGGAAAACCATATTTGGGGAAACCACTTCCTATGACAATTAAGATCTAGAGCATAGTAAATTGCAACAGTTTCAAGAAAAGAACAACATTGTGGACTTTTGGAGGAAAGGTGTCAGATGTGCAACACTAGAGGATGCATTAGACACACTTAAAGGAGATGTGGAATTTTAGAAGAATTATGTATCATTGTGCATGGGAGGTGGGAATACTCATGTTGTGTAGAGAGTTTAAGGTTCCACAGTTAGGAGATCCACTAATGTATTTAGTTCTAGGTTTCTTGAGCAAGCAAGGAGTATTAGAGAAGATCCTTCATCAAAGTCTCTAGAAGGGTTAGGTTCCAAACCCTTGCAATTTTTCACTCTTGTATAGATTAATGTAATAAGGGAGGGAATGTTTGAGATTTTACATTATAGGGTAGTTTTAAGTTAGATTAAATAAAATAATAGGTTAGTTGGTAGTTGAAAAGTTACATTCCCATTGGTAGTTTTGGAGAGTAAAAATAAGGCTTTATAAGCCAATATATATAGCAATGTAATCATCATCTTGAAGGCATCCATTGAATCCAATGTAATATCAATTAATAAAATATTATGTTTCCTTCTTTAATTAAGAATTGAAATTAGAATAATTTCTATACTATAATGCGATTTTTCTTTTCAAAAAATAGTTAAGGAAGATTTATTCTATATAACGATTAGATAATCATAAAATAGTTATTTTTGTATCATATTTGGATTATGTTTCATGAAATTAGATTGGAATATTTAATTTTTATGACATAAAATGGCTAAGGAATGGCATGAAATAATATGAGCTCCATCCATATTATGATTACTACTATTAGAGTTGTAAGGTTAATATTCTTAATAAGCCATCCTATACCCAAACTATGGCACAACTTTCTACTAGAGCAAAGCTTGATTGGATGTAATATCATTGTAAATAAAATGAAGAACGCTTAATTGTAGTTTACTACAAGAAGGAGAAGATGTAGAAGAAGGAGAAGAAGAATGAGAAGGAGATGGAGAAGAAGGAGAAGGAGAAGAAGGAGGACAAGAAGGAGGAAGAGGAGAATGAGAAGAAGGGTAAGAAGGAGAAGAATGATGTATAAAAAAAGATCGGATTCCTCACGTACATTTAGGCCTAAATTTTGATATGATAGATATGTACGCTATTTGTACAACATACTAATTTTTAAATGGAAATTATGGTACAGTTCATTCTTTCATGTTAGATATCAAGGTTGTGTGATTGTTATTCTATAAGCCATCCTATACACAAACCAAGGCCTAGCTTTCTCTTGGAGTAAAACTTGATGAAATGCAATATCACTGTAAATAAAATGAAGAATGCTTAACAATAGTTTATTATAAGGAGAAGATGAAGAAGAAGGTGAAGGAGAAGAGAAAGGAGACAGAGAAGGAGAAGGATAAAGAGAAAAAGGAGGAAGAGGAGTAGGAGAAACAAAGAAAAAGGGGAAGAAGAAGGAGGAGAAAGAGAATAAAAGGGGGAAAAGAGGAAGAAGAAACAAAAGATGGAGCAGAAGAAAAAGAAGGAAGAAGTAGAAGGAGGAGGAGAAGAAGGAGATAAAGAAGAAAGAAGTGAAGAGGAGGAAGGAGAAGAAGAAGAAAGAGGAGATGGAGAAAGAGAAGGGTTGGTTGCAAGTACTCCACACACATTAGGTAAAATAGAGTACCCATTCAATGAACTAATACAATGAACTATTGCTAAACTCATATAATAGCTCTATCTATATTTGATTATGCTTACCTAGCATTATATATGGTTATGGTCCCAACACTACACAAGAAAAGAAAAAGATGAGCTCCACGATACGTGGGCACTAGTGAATGCAGCTTTATTTTATTTCAAAGTTTATCTCAATTTTAGACAAAAAGATGTCAGCAATGAAGAAAATATGTCCAATGAATCATGAAAAGAATCGCAGGAAGCTTGAAATATGTATATCCTTTGAGCTCACAAATGCCATGGGCATCCAAACACCTACATGGTTAGACTATCCATCATATATGTTCATAATAATAATAATGTTGGTGATTGATATAAAAGCCATTTATTCAAAAACATATGTGATGAATGATACTGCCAATATTCTATTCATCTCTTTTGATCTTTCCTTTCAGTCAAAGGTGCTTGAGTTATTGGTGAGAATTGACAACACACTAGGTTGAAAAAGTGAACAATACTGAGAGGGGAAGGGGGTGAATTAGTATAAAATGTAGACTTTTAATCCGTAAATAAAAATTACCAAGTAGAAATCAAGAGAGCACACAACAAGAAGAACAAGACACATAAAATTATCTCATAGAAACCCAAGACAGGAAAAACCACGACACCACTAATCCAATGGGAAACTACTCATTCTTACAAAGAGCTACAACTTTTTACTGGCTTCAACCAATATGCTTAAGGCTACAACCTTTTTTGAAGAATGATTTCTAGAGCACAACCACAAGTAATAATCTATGTATTTACAAAATATAAAGACTCACAGATGGTTTAACTGACAATATATTCTAAAGATGTCTAGGACTGATCTCAGTCTCCGAGCATTCAATGACAACTTTTATGTTTTACAAAGAGACTTGTGCTAGCCTTTTACAATCTATTTTGACAAGCCAAACTCACTGTATCACAATACATAGTTTTTCAAAAACAACCTCCATATATTTTACGCTATAAGCACACCCTTCTCTTTGCAGTCTATATTCTGATCATTTAAAACTCAGTACACATTATCTTTTGAGAATCACGCAGTTGATTTGTTTACACTCAAGGCAATTCACTCAAAGTCTTACTTCTGTTCATGCGCACATCATTTATTATTCAAAGACACCCAGCGTATTCTCTATGTCACTATTTCTCCCATGAAAGTTTTGACATCATCTTCCCATATTGATTCAAAAAATAGTATCTTCAAGGCTAACTATATATCAAATTTTTTATCCTCGATTCCCCCTTTTGTGTATATCCTTTTGGTCCCTTATTCACTATCACCAAAAGAGATCAATCACGGTTTTCAAAGATCCTACTCCCTTTCCTTCGAATCCATTTTTGGAAGCATAGAGCACCTGCATTCTATAGGGATTTTTCACATTAGAATAAAACCATAGTCTCCACGAATGTGCATATCTAACACCCGACCTAGCTCACGTGTTTGGTGCTGTTTGTATTTTTCTTTGATCATGTTATTTCCCTAATAGTTTTTTAACTTCTATATACATGACTAGACTATAATTCCTTTCCTTTTGCATCCGGTGGCTAGTCCTGCTCTTTAGTCATGTTTTCCTTCACTCATATCTCTATCAGTATGTATACAGAAACTATTTACGGGAACATCATGTATATTTTCACTACCAATTTTTTCACCTTTTTGTATTTCAAGTCGCAACTATTCTAACTCCCTTTTTCATATCCCATTTTTAACACCACCTCGCTTTTCTTCATTTTTCTGCTACCGTAAATTCATGTTCTACTTTCTCAGTCACGCGAAGTTCTTAGATGAAAACTCCCAAACACATTGCTCGACTTGTTTCATCTTTGTAACGTATCTCACATGCATTTTAATATTTCTCTGCAATCTTGTCATCCACTTGCCTATAGAATTTCAACAGGCACACTCATTTAGAATTATTCCTATCTATTCATCATGCCATGAAAAGCCTGTTATCATTGGGGCCTATTTCCAAACTTAACATCTGCCATTTTTCATTGTTCAAAGATATTAATTTATTCATATCTACCCATAGCTACTCGGAAGTTCAAAGATATTCAACATCCATATTTGGAAATGAATCAAATGTTTCTTCCTACGAAAGAGCCATTTTTTGCTTCACTGCCTTTTACTTTATTAGCACCGTATCAACTTAGAAAATGGCTCCCTCACTGAATAATTTAACGACACTTGTCCTGCACTACTTCTACACATATGATGACACTTGTTCTAAACACCTGGCCATGTTTTAGAAGGACAACCCTTAGAAGCACATAAGAGGCAAGGATCAAGCTGATGTAGAAAGAGTCTCAGCAATCAACACTTGTCACACCTACAAGAGTCAAAGATATGAAGACCAACAGGGGCAAAGAACACTACAGACAAAGAACCCACTGTCAACAGTGACACTAAATTCCAGCCACCATGACAATCATCAGTGACAAAAATACAACAATCTCCCCCTTTTTGTCATTGATGGAAAACCAACTGAAACAAATTGAAAAACTAAAGAACTCCCCCTAAGCAGGTAGCAGAAAGCACTTTAAATCTGAAACCAAACTGAACACAACTCCCACATAAAATAAACCAACTGAAAACAACTGTACCAAAACTGAATGGATCTCCCCCTTAAGCCCTACTCCCCCTTTGTCATCAATGACCATGAAGCACAACAATTTGAAAGATATAGCAATGAAGTGCTGGAGGAAAACCTTTCATTGAGGTGAAATAACACCAAGCTTGCTTCGAAGATACTTGAAGCAATCTCAGGGTAGAGGTTTAGTAAATAAATCTGCAATCTTCTCTTGAGAACAAACATAGTTCAGCTTAAAAATATTATTTGTAACCTGTTCCTTCAGATAGTGATACTTAATTGGAATGTGCTTGGTTCGAGAATGCATCACTGGATTCTTTGAAATGTTAATGGCACTTGTGTTGTCACAGAAAATACAAATAGGATCAATAAATTCAAGCTTATAGTCATGTAAAGTGTTCTTCATCCAAATTACCTGTGTACAACATGAAATTGCCACAACATATTCAGCCTCAGCGATGGATAATGAAGTGCAAGACTATTTCTTGCTAAGCCATGAAACCAAACAACTACCTAAGAAGAAAGCACACCCACTAGTGCTTTTCTTATCATCTACTGAACCTCCCCATTCTACATATGTATAGGCTGTAAGAAGAAAATCAGAACTCTTTGGAAACCAAAGACCAAAATCAACTATACCTTTCAGATATTTAAAGATTCTCCTAACAACTGAAACATGTGTTTGTTTTGGAGGAGCCTGAAATCTGGCTATATAACTCACAACCTACATAATATCTGGTCTAGTAGCTGTCAAAAACAACAGAATTCCTAACATGGATCTATAAAAAGACTGATCAATAGAGGGAGACACATCTTCCTTACTTAGTTTGCATCCAGTTTCCACAGGAGTGCTAACCAGATTGCAATTTTCCATCTTAAATCTTTTAAGCAACTCCTTAACATACTTGGCTTGGGAAATAAAAATACCTTTAGAGGATTGATTAATTTGCAACCCAAGAAAATATGTTAACTCACCCATCATAGACATCTCGAACTCATTTTTCATACATGCAGCAAATGTCTTGGACATCTTAACACTATCACTTCCAAAAATCAAATCATCAATATAAACAACAATAATAAGAATGTTGTTACCTTTCTTTTTAACGTACAAGTTGCTATCAACATATCTTTTTTTGAAGCCTACTATTGCAAATAGTTATCCAACCTATCATACCAAGCTCTTGGAGCTTGTTTGAGTCCATATAATACCTTTTATTGTAACATTTGAATGCCTTACTCCTAGAAGAATAGCCAAGAAAGATGCCTTCATTAGCTCTAGATTAAAACTTACCCAAATTATCTTCATCTCTCCTAATGTAACATGGACTCCCAAAAATTTTAAAGTACTTAACAGTGGCTGGTTTACCTTTCCAAAGTTCATAAGGAGTCTTCTTGAGCTTGGGTCTCAACAGTGTTCTATTCTAAATATAAACAATAATGTGGACAACCTCTCTCCAAAATATATCTTTTATCTTACTTTCATTCATCATGCAATGAGCCATTTCCTAAACGGTTCTATTTTTCCTTTCCACAACACCATTTTGTTGTGGTGTTCTTGGAGCTGAAACTTGTTTCTTAATACCATGTAGCTCACAGAACTTGACAAACTCGTTAGAAGTGAATTTTCCCCCATTATCAAAATGTAAGCATTTGATTTTCAAGTCCATTTCATTTTCAACTAGACTTTTAAAAATCTTAAACTTCTCTAAAGCTTATGATTTTTCTTTTAAGAATGTAACCCATGTCATGTGTGTAAAGTCATCAATTAGAAGCATAAAATATTTCTCACCTTGAAGACTTGCTGCCCTTGTTGGTCCACAAAGATCCGTATGGATAAGCTCAAGTGGCCTACTACTGAATTCATCTTTTGGTTTGAAGGAAGCTCTAGTTTGTTTGCCTTCTTGACAATTTTTGCAAACTATATCTACTAATTTTTCTAACATAGGCATATCTCTAACAACTTTTTTTTTGCTGATCTTAATAAGATTATCAAAGTTAACATGCCCAAACTGCTTGTACCAAAGCCAAGCATCCTCTACCTTGCTTAAACAACATGTCTCATCATTAGAATCATCAAGAATATAAAGATTATTTTCTACTTTAGTAGCTTTTGCTATGACATCAATTCTATTTTTAATAGAGCAAGCATTAGAGTCAAAACTGAGATCATAACCTTGATCACATAGCTGACTCACACTTAGCAAATTATGTTTCAGCCCTTCTACATAAAGAACATTCTCAACAATAGTTTCATCATTGTTAATTAGGATTGTACCTATACCAACAACCTTTTTAGAAGAGCTACCACCAAATCTAACTTTATCACCTTTCATTTTTTTAAGAGAGTGAAATTTACTCAAGTCACCTGTCATACATCGGGAGCAGCCACTATCAACATACCATATGTCCTCACTGCTAGCTAGAAAGGCTGTTTAAACGACAAGTGCCTTAAGAGGAGTCTCTTGAACTTTTCTCTTCTAAACCTTAGTCACTTTAGCTCTTCTTTTAGGCTCAACATTGTAAAATGAATCTGCATAGTAGCTATTACAAAATCTAGATGTATGTCCAAACTTATTATAGCTGTAGAAAATCAGATTGTACTTCCTAAACACATTTTTTTATGCTGATAATAATGTTTGTATGGAACAATTCTACAATTAGCAGCTCTATGACCAAAGTAATTACAAGCAAAACAATAGCCATAGAAAAAAAGTTTATTTACCTTGGTAGGAGTAGGCTGATTAATTTTCGGTGGTGAAGTGCTTGATTCAGATTGCATGCCAACTCCACATTTATCTTTGGTGGGTCCTTGAGAACCAATAACATCATCTAAAGTGACTTTACCACTATTGAAAGATAGTTCTTCACTAGAAAGCATAGAGGTTTTACCAATGTTCCTCATAGCAACAATTTCAACTTCCAACTTGGCAATGTTATCTTCCTTTAATTGAATTTGATTTTCTAAATCTTCACGAATCTTTTTGGCCTCCTTATTCACAATTTTAATATCTACAAGCTTATTTTGAGCCTCCTTAAGAGATGTAGCAATCTTTAATTTTTCAGCACTCTCAACTTGAAGAAGATCCACAAGATTCAGATTTTTCTTTTTCAATTTTTTAATCTCTAATAAAGCTGAAATCAGCTCAAGTTCAAGGTCTGCTTCATCATCTTCATCATCTCCAATATCTTTAGAACTAGCATCATCAATAGCTACATCATCAATAGCCATGAACATGACTTCACTTATCCTTGAATCACTCTCGCTGCTTGACGAATCATCACTGTCATTTTTTGAAAACATCACCTTCTTACCCTTTTTAGACTTCCAATTTTTCTCGGTAAACCTTCTAAATTTTCGGTGCTTGAATTCTTTTTCATGATTGTTGTCCTCATTTTTATCAAATGGACACTTAGAGGCAAAATGACCAAGCTTACCATAGTTGAAACATTTCAGACCAGACTTGCTTCTATTTTTGTTAAAGCCCTTTTTCAACCTTCTAATGAGGTAAGCTAATTCCTCATTTGAGTCCTCATCTGAGCCTTCACTTAGATTGGTCTCTTTGTCCTTGCTTCTTTTAGAAGCCTTAAATGAAGATTCAGTTTTAGAAGACCCTTCAACCGTAGTCCTCATTTCATATGCAGTCAAGATGTCATGAAGCTTATCAACATTTAGAGTGTCTAAATCAAACATTTTTTCAATAACAGAGACTTTAGCATCAAGTCTCATGAGAAGAGATCGAAGAATCTTCTGAACTACAGTCTTCTCTTCAACATCTTCACCTAGACCTCTTAAAGCATTGACAACTTCATCAACACGCAGAAAATATGTAGCAATGTTTTCGCTATCCTTCATTCGAAGACCTCAAAAACAACCCTGTGAGTTTGAACCTTGGCTTTCCTGACTTTGTCATCACCTTGATATGCATTGTGCAATTTATCCCAAATTCCTTTAGTTGTATCGCAGTGTATGACCTTTACAAACTCAGCTTCAGTTAGACCACACAAGATTGCATTCATGACCTTGACATTGTTCTCAAATTATTTCTTATCATCAGCATCTACATGAGGAGTAGCAAGGATTTTATAGCTATTTACGAGACTGAGGTACATATCGCAACCAAAAGACATAATATAAATTTTCATACGAACATTCTAGAAAGAAAAGTTATTTTCATCAAAGAGAGGAGCATGGTTTGTAGCTAGACCTTCTAAGGCACTCATGATGGACACAAGGATCGAACTCTCAATCTTTTAAGCATGAGAAGAGAGTGACCGGCTCTAATACCAATTGAAAAAGAAAACAATACTGAGAGGGGGAGGGGGTGAATCAGTATAAAACATAGACTTTTAATCCGTAAATAAAAATTACCAAACATAAATCAAAAAAACACACAACAAGGAGAACAAGACACACATAATTATCTCGTGGAAACCCAAGATGAGAAAAACCACGGCACCACTAATCCAATGGGCAACTACCTGTTCTTACAAAGAGCTACAACTCTTTACTGGCTTCAACCAGTATACTTAAGGCTACAACCTTTTTTTAAGAATGATTTCTGGAGCACAACCACAAGTAATAATCTGTCTTTACAAAATATAAAGACTCACAGATGCTTTAACTGACTGTATATTCTGAAGATGTCCAGGACTGATCTCAGTCTCTGAGCATTCAATGACAACTTTTATGTTTTGCAAAGAGACTTGTGCCAGCCTTTTACAATCTGTTTTGACAAGCCAAACTCACTGTATCACAATATACAGTTCTTGAAAAACAACCTGCATATATTTTACGCTATAAGCACACCCTTCTCTCTGCAGTCTATATTCTGATCATTTAAAACTCAGCACACATTATCTTTTGAGAATCACGCAGCTGATTTGTTTACACTCAAGGTAATTCACTCAAAGTCTTACTTTTGTTCATGCGCACATCATTTATTATTCAGAGACACCCAGCGTATTCTCTATGTCACTGTTTCTCCCATGAAAGTTTTGACATCATCTTCCCATATTGATTCGAAAAACAGTATCTTCAAGACTGACTGTATATCAAATTTTTTATCATCGATTCCCCCTTTTGTGTATATCCTTTTGGTCCCTTATTCGTTGTCACCAGAAGAGATCAATCACGGTTTTCAAAGATCCTACTCCCTTTCCTTCGAATCTGTTTTTGGAAGCATAGAGCACCCGCATTCAACAGGGATTTTTCACATTAGAAGAAAATCAGTCTCCACGAATGTGCATATCTAACACCCGACCCAGCTCACGTGTTTGGTGCTGTGTGTATTTTTCTCTGATCATGCTATTTCCCTAATAGTTTTTTAACTTCGATATACACGGCTAGTCTGTAATTCCTTTCTTTATGCATCCGGCGGCTCTTCCTGCTCTTCAGTCGTGTTTTCTTTCGCTCGTATCTCTGCCAGTATGTATCCAGAAGCTCTTTACGGGAACAACATGTATATTTTCACTGCCGTTTTTTTCACCTTTTTGTATTTCAAGTCGCACCTATTCTAACTGCCTTTTTCATATCCCGTTTTTAACACCACCTCACTTTTCTTCATTTTTCTGCTACCGTAAATTCATGTTCTACTTTTTCAGTCACGCGAAGTTCTTAGACGACAACTCCCAAACACATTGCCCGACTTGTGTCATCTTTGTAATGTATCTCACATGCGTTTTAATATTTCTCTGCAATCTTGTCATCCGCTTGCCTATAGAATTTCAACAGGCGCACTCATTTAGAATTATTCCTATCTGTTCATCATGCCATGAAAAGCCTGTTATCATTGGGGCCTATTTCCAGACTTAACATCCGCCGTTTTTCATTGTTCAAAGATATTAATTTATTCATATCTACCCGCAGCTACTTGGAAGTTCAAAGATATTCAGCATCCATATTTGGCAATGAATCGAATGTTTCCTCCTACGGCAGTGCCGTTTTTTTCTTCACTACCTTTTACTTTATTAGCACCGTATCAACTTAGAAAATGGCTTCCTCACTGAATAATTTAGCGGCACTTGTCCTGCACTGCTTCTACACATATGACGGCACTTGTTCTAAACATCTGGCCACGTTTTAGAAGGACAACCTTTAGAAGCGCGTAAGAGGCAGGGATCATGGTGATGTAGAAAGAGTCTCAGCAATCAACACTTGTCACACCTACAAGAGTCGAAGATATGAAGACCAACAGGGACAAAGAACGCTACAGACAAAGAACCCACTGTCAGCAGCGACACACTAAAATCCAGCCACCATGACAATCATCAGTGACAAAAATACAACATAGGTAACTTTAACTTTTCACAAATATTTCTGTCACACTTCCTTATTGTATTTAAATTCCTTTGTCTTCACAGGCTATGGCCACTTTCCTTATGTGTTGAACTATCTTTGACTAAGGGTAATAATAATAATATTACTCGTCAACAGAAAAGCTCCTTGAATTTATTCTTTCTTGAGGATGATTATTATTTGTACACTAAATTGCTTTATGTGACCACAATGAGTAGACTTGGAAGCGGCACCTGGCTCAATCGTACAAATCCTGTAGCACTAATGAGTTTGTTATCCATGGACAATATCTTGGGTTTTCATCATGCCCACTTCAAAGTTGGATGGTTTTTTCAAACCTCGTACCTAATCATTTCCCTTATTCAGTCATTTCTGACCAAGCAGAACACAAATGTGGTGTTTTTTCTAATTGAAATAATGAATAAAATGAAAAATTGTACAAAGGAGGGAGTGAAGACACTACTCTTACAAACAAAATAACAGTCCATCAACCTTGTCTCGTGAAGAACAAAACAACACTAATTAATTATACAAACTATATTTTTGTAGCTTTGTATATATGACTACTAGCTGATTAATGAAATCTTACCTCATTATTATCAAGCTTTTGCTTATGTCTCTATGATAAAAATAATTTATGAATTCTTTGGATGCTTTAACATGTATTTTGATAAAAAAAATTTTATTATGTCGAAGGGATCGTAATTCAATTGGTTGAAAGAGAGGATGGTACATGATAGGAAAACCATCTATCGAGCTTAATATCCTTGGAAGTGTGTTTGGATCAGAGTTACTCTAATCAATAGGACTCCCCTGCTATGTAATCTAACTTGTTTCCATAAAATAAAGAATTATTTAATTATTAAATAATTGTTTCTTTTAGGGTTCATCCCATAGTCTCTTGATTAAGTGATGGTGGATTTTTATGACCAGCGCGGTTCAAGCCTCTGTGAGTTTCAACCTTAGCATTGTTATTTATGAGGTCCCCTATTTGTGACCTCACTGGTCATAGCTCCATGGATTTCAGCCTCAACATTGTTATGATTAATTCAAGTGGGATAAGGCCCAAACAAAAGGATGAGATCCACTATTTGTGACATCACTAGTTCATAGCTCTCTGTCAATTTATCTTATTTTTAAAAAGATAGGTAAATAAAATGTAAAAATATAAAACAGGGGATTTACAATGTTATTATGAATTTATATTATACATTTAATAAATAATATATAAAACATTATAAACATAATAATATGATAAGCGTTTCAGCCCTAGCATGGTTAATTAGGGATCATATCTACTATTTGTGATGTTACTAGTTCATAGCTCGCTGTCAATATCATTGATTAGATTAGATTTTTTAGTTGACATTTATTCAACAATAATAAATGATTTATTTTAATTTTAGATTTAAAAATTAAATTAATTATTAAAAAATATATTATTAAATTTTAAAGATATTAATATTTTATACATCTAATTATTGATAATAGACTCTAATTTTTATAATTTTTTTGTAAAACTTAAAAAATCAATTGTTTCATTAATATTTATTTATTTAACTACATTAAAATCCTTCAAAATAAATAAATAAGATATGAATATAATTATTTTACATTATTTTGTTTCTATTAAGATAGTTTAAAGAGCTATTACTGTTGCAATCATTTGGCGTTGCACCTAAAGTTTGAACCATCAATGC
This sequence comes from Chamaecyparis obtusa, assembly GCA_027943335.1. NCBI lineage: Eukaryota > Viridiplantae > Streptophyta > Pinopsida > Cupressales > Cupressaceae > Chamaecyparis > Chamaecyparis obtusa. The sequence continues at coordinate 150,703 of BSBK01008114.1, forward strand.
TTGTTACAAATGCCAGATTTAACCTGACCCACAAGAGATGGTTAAGCCATGTCATGAATCTCCAAGGAGAGTGATCCCACAATAGTAGGTTAAACTTTTTTGCCTGAATGGACACTGAACTCTACATTTTGAAAATAAAATTACATTCGGATGCATATTGTCGTTAAACCATTTGAAATAAGAAGATGAATTAAATTAGAGTCTTTTAGGATTTTTTTTGTCTAGATTCCAAATATATTTTTAATTTTAATTTTTGAATTGATTTGAATGGTTTTTTTTTCCTCCCACGAAAACTAGTATTTTTTTTAAATGTCATTTTCAAAGAGTTACAAATGCTTAGCTCAAAGTTTTTAAATCATCACATTTTATTAAAAATGAGTTATTTCAGCTAAAACAACATGTCTAAAAAAGTGTAACCCGCTATTGTGGGGTCACCTAAGAGTTGTTGATCACCAAGTCAACAATCTCCCTCTCAGCACTAAGTAAGCCTTCAACACCCATTGAAGGGAGACTCAAATCTATGACCCAAGGATCTGATACCAATTGTTGGAATCATTTTTCATTGCATCAATGCCCAATACAAATACCAAATTTAACTTGACCCACATGAGGCAGTTAAGCCATGTCACGAATCTCCAAGGAGGTATTGACCACCAAGTCAATAATTACATCATATAGACTGTATTATACCAGACTTCAGTATTCAAAAGAAACTACTGAAGTATCAGTTCTAACTATATCAAGTCCTAGGACTGCAACAATTTTATGTACCTTATATACACGATCAATCAAAAAGAGATTGTGCCTTTGGCTAGTTAATATATTACATTGCTTTTCTTTAAACACTTAGAGATAATAGACCAAAAAATGAAATTCTGAAGTAAACATTAAGACCCCCATGGGCCTATGATATTGTTGTTGCATTTAGCTTGATCACACTTAAAAGCACCAAGTGGGGGTTCACCTGTAGGAGTGATGTTGGCAGCATCTTCCTAGCTTGGAGCATCAAATTTGTTTGAATCTTTAACTTTCACATTTTCCTATTCAACATTAACATTATTTTTTATTAAGTAATGTTATCTTTGATAAATTGATTAAGTAATGTTAATGTTCAACATTAACATTGTTTTTGATTAACATTGTTATCTTTCATAAATTGATGCAAAAAATTTAGTTCTTTGGATCCAACATATCCTTGTGTGTATTGAAATAGTGAGTAGAATGAAAGTCATCCTTGTAAATAAGCAGTGCACCTTCACGAACAAGGATCATAAATCTACTATTTAGTATCTCCAAAACTGTGAACACCTGAGACATAATAGAATAGTCAATGAGTTTAACATTAAACTTAGTAAGCTTCCTCCTTTTTTCTTTGGAACACTTATCCATTTCTATCCTTCCAAAGAAACCACAAAATCTCACAAGATAAGATAGACCAGAATCTATTAAGTTTAAGATCAAAATTATCCACAAACCTCACAAGGACTTCACTCCCAAATAAACCAGGATGATTATTCCAAGTAATAGGAGACCTAAGGAATATTGATCAAATACCACAAGAAAAATTACATTCAAAGAAGATATGCTCAAAAGACTCAGAAAGATTACAGATAGCACAGGTGAGAGACTCAACACCCATAAAGGATAAAACAAAGCCCATAACCAACTTCTTGAGAAGTAGAAGGCAATGGAAACAAGATTTGAATTGGAATGTGATCTGAATTATTTTATATATTATTATAAATTTTATTATAAAAATTATTTGTTAATAATTTGAATTATATGATTTTTCATATGGTTAAAAAAACCATATAAAAATACATTATAATTCAAAAATTTCAACATATTTTTCTATTCCTATGAAAATATTCAAACTAAAATATTATATTCATAAAATTTTATTTATTTTAATAAAAGAATATAATTTCAATCTTTTATAAACATAAATCTACATTTATTATTTGAGAACAACTCAATTGTTTTTCAATTTTTAACAAAAAAACCTATGCACTCTAGAAAATGGTCACTTTCTACTAGTTAATAAATCCATATCAAGGATTTGATCGAGGATTTAAAAAGTTTAAAGTGACTTAAGGGTCATTGAAAGGTTTAATGTCTTTTCATCTAATCCAAAGAGTATACATACTTTGTGGATATAATGTGTTCAGATCATAAGTATTTTGGTGGAAATATTGTTAAAATAATTTTTTAATTAGAAAATTAAATTAATAGTTTAAATAAAATAGTTAAATATTTATAATAATTATAAAAAATAAATTATAAATTTATCTTATTTTTAAAAAGATTAGTAAATAAAACGCAAAAATGTAAAATGAGGGATTTACAATGTTAATATGAATCTATATTATATACTTAATTGATAATATATAAAGTTGCAAATATAATAATATGATAATATTTTATATTATTTAAATTAATTATGGAGGTTTTTAATTAGATTCTCAAATTTGAACCATGAAAAACTTATTAATGAAACTCAAGTTTTATACATTTTGTTTTTAAGGACTATTAAAATTAGTTATCTAGTAATAAGAGATATTATTGTAGTTACAATCTCCTATTATTTCTACTACACTTCTATGGCTTAAATACCTCCTCCTTTTTTATCTCCTCTTGCAAGGCATGCTCTCCTTATTCAATTATCACTAGGTTAGTACATCACTAATTCTATGTCCTACGAAATAACTATAACTCCATTAATGATATCAAACAATTTATACTTAACAATCATTTTAAATAAAATAAATTTCAAATATTTTTCAATGATTGATTAGTGTGGTAATGTATGTGGAATTTTAACTAATGCTAGAAAAGCTACTTCAAAAAATATAAGATTTCTGAATAACTTTAGGGGAATGAGTATCTGTAATGTAAAAAAATGGACGCACATTTGGATTATAAGAAGGTGATTAGATTCAATGAAATTTGAAGTGGAAATTATAATATGATATAGTTGATCATACAATCATTAGCATTTATTATTAGTCTTCTATGGAATGCTCCCTCACATTTCATCACGTCCACTCTAAATGCTCTTACAAAATTAATGTTTATATACCTAAGGAAAATTTCACTTATACTTCTTTTTTAAATTATAACTGGCTAAAAATAAGAAATATAAAGTGTGATGATGGCAAAAATTTGATAGAAATAAGGTTTTAAAAATAATTATAAGATCTTAAAACACAAGTTGTCATTATAGAGAGAACTCCATGTGTAATATGTTTTTAAAAATATTTGCACTATAATTTTAAGCTCAAAGATCCTAATCTTGGTACATCCTATAAAGAGAATTTCATCAAACCAATGTGCAAAATTATTTGTTTGTTTTTTTATTTATTTAATTTTTTTTTATAATGTATCAACTAGAAAAAATTTATTGGCATCCTCAGTATTTGTATCTACATTACAAAACTCTTTGATAATCGAGGTATCTTCATGCTTTTTCTTTATCTATATTTAGTTTGTATCAATTGACATAGGTATGCAACTATTGCAAAATATGTTGAGTATGTTGGTTAGTGTTAGTGTATTAATTTATTTAATTAAACTCAACATTTTAAGCCTAATTAGTTATCCATATACATGTATGGCACTTGTTGATTCAATTTGTCATCATTTAGGGGTTGTTTAGTACATGGGTTGATTTTATTTTTGACACCTCATCCTAGGTTCGTGGGAGGAAACTCGCCACCACTCATTGAGTGTTGGAGTTGGCTTCTTATTCGACCCAATCAATCATATCTATATGTACTTACTTCTCCAATCAATGAAATGGTCAACTTTGGGCTCTATGTTCTATTATTTGTGCTTTATTTTATCTCTCTAGATTATAGAATTCTTCATGGTATTTGAGCAAGTTTGAGATTTTTTTAAGCCTATAATCAACAAAATTTGACTCTTTGAAGGTTTTGATGTTGGCCTTGTCAGAACTATGGTGCTGAAGCAAGAGGATCCATCACTATGAGTAGCATCTCTTTGCAAGTCTATTTTTGTAGCAGTCATCAGAAGCTCAGTTCTTTCCAGCACTCTACTCTTGTCCTCTCTCTAGTTGCCTTGTGTAGAGGTGTCACATTGGCTCCATGGTGTGACCACATATGGCTTCAACTTTGGTAAATTTCCTGCACTAAGGTGAAAAGCATGTGCGGATCCCATGGTTTGAGAAGTGCAATTTCGTAGAGGGTTTTCTCGGAGGTGACAACTTGGCGTAAGAGTGAACCCACAATAGTGGGTTACACTTTTTTTCCTGAATGGACATTGAACTCTACATTTTGAGAAAAACTTTCAGATTCAGATGCATATTGTCATTAAACCATTTGAAATTGGAGATGAAGTAAATTAGATTCTTTTAGGATTTTCTGTCTAGACTCTAAATATATATTTTTTATTTTATTTTTGTATTGATTTGAATGGTTTTTTCTTTATCCCACGAAAATTGGTATGTGGCTGAAAATGACATTTTCAAAGAGTTACTTATTTTCATAGAGCATAATTTTTTTTTCTAAAATAGATATCAATGTAATTCTTTTGAATTTAGTTTTGTAACATCCATATGGAGGGTCAATTGGAATAAAAGCTCCATTTTCTTTGTCAACACCCTAGAGGGAAGATAGAGGAAAATAGCCAACATTTTGGGCTGCGGTATTAACGCTCTTCCGTCCTCTTATCTGGGTCTGCCTTTAGGCACCAAACCTCTGGAAGCCTTCTGGAATAAATTAATAGACAGATTCAATAGGAAGCTTGCTGGTTGGAAAGGGGTCTCCCTCAGTCAGGAAGGGAAGATTCAGCTGGTCAAATCTACTTTACAAAATCTCCCTACTTACGTTCTCAGCCTCTTCTCCATGCCTGCTAAAGTAGCGGAGGTTATGGAAAGAATCCAGAGAAGGTTCCTTTGGTCTGAAATAGAGGAACATAAGTGTATCCCTCTTATTACCTAGGAGAAATTTTGTCACCCAAAAAAAGAAGGGGGTCTTGGAATAAGGAATTTAAGACTTTTCAACAAAGCTCTTCAAGCCAAACAGATTTGGAGAGTCTTCAACAGCAAAGGTGAGTGGCGGGAAAACATCAAAGAAAAATATCTATTGTAAAATACTATAAATCGCTTCTTTGAGGAGACAATGTCCCTGAAAGGATCCACTATATGGAATGGTTTTCTAAGTGCAAAGGAATTGGCTAAGTCTAAAGCTAAATGGAAGATCGGTAATGGAAAGTCTGTCAACCTCTAAGACAACAATTGGCTTTAGATGGGCTGTCTGAGAGATAATGAGACTTTATCTGCCTGGAGACATGTTTGCACCTAAATTTACAGGTCCCAAGTCGCAACTATAGAAGGGATGGCAATTGGGTGGACCTTTCCCACCCAAATTTCTTAGGACCTAACTCCTCTAATGAAAGCCCTCAATGTGGTCTATCTCTCTTCTGCTCAGGATGAGACTATATGGGAAGATTCTCCAGGCTGTCTACATTGTGGCCTCCACCTATTCCCAGCAGATACCTCAAATCCATAAAGCTAAACCATTGTGGGCCAAAGCTTGGATCCCTAGCCTTATGCCTAGGATCAATGTTTTCTTCTGGCTCCTGCTCCAGAACTGTATACTCACCATTGACAATCTCACTAAGCGAGGATTCCAAATCTCCAACAGGTGTGTTCTCTGTAAATGTCAAGAAGAATCGGTGGATCACTTATTTATTCACTACTCTTTTGTTAGTAACATTTGGAAATGTCTCCTCTCGGTCCTGGACTTATCCTAGTGTTTTCCCCTATCTTTCCATGATCTCTTTTCTCAATGGGCTTTCAAATTGTTTAACCTGGATTTCCACTTATTTTGCACCTGGGTCCTCCCTCACTTTTGCTGGGGATTCTGGAAAGAGTGCACCAACTACATTTTTTGTGATCGATCCTCTCCCCCTAAAATTATTTTTGAAAAAATCCATCATGTTGTTATGGAAAACTATTTCTATTATGGAAGATTTAACCATCTTGCAGGAAAGGCTAAGGATGCATCCCAAGAGAAGAGACAAAACTGCTACTGGAGCTGCCCTTGACTGGTTGGGTGAAAGCCAACTTCAAAACTGCTTTGGTTTTTGTCTTGTGTCTGTCATTGTACCTTTGGGCTCCCAATCTAACCACTTTGCTGAAGCTTGTGCAGCTCTCCAAGTCACCAAACTTGCCTAGGAAGTTGGGGTGAAGAAGCTTTGGCTCGAAGGAGACTCCATGAACATTATCAACTGCTTAAACCTCATTCACCCTCCCTCCTAGATGATATCCAACATGATCAAAGAAACCCATGCTATTCTTAACTCTTTTGAAAAGGTGTACATCTCTCATGTTTACAGGGAAGGCAACAGTGTAGCTAGTTGGTTTTCCAACCTTGCTATCACAAAGGATTCCAAGACTTTATGGCTACATGGTGAAGGTCTCCCAAGTGATGCAAAGGATCTCCTTCATAGGGAAAGACTCCAATGCACTAAGGGAAACATAAAAGTTTTATTTGTTCTATTTCATTGTTTCTTCTCTGCCTTTCACTGGCTTCTGGCCTATTTCGAGGTTGTCCTGTTTAAACTATTGTTCATTATGTTGATCGACTATCTTTTTTGACTCTGGGTTTCAAGCACCCTATAAAACCTATTTTACTTAATCAAAAATATCCATATGGAGGGCATGCAATTGGTTTGATGACATTATCACTATTATTGCACATTTTATTAATGTTTGAAGTTGACTAAATTGTAATTTTGACATACCATGACTACATAGCTTATAACTTGTCATGCATTTGTCCAATTTTATTTATATTTTTTTATAGAAAGAGAAATTCAATACCTAGGGCATAGATATTTTTTAGAATATTTTTTCTCTAATTTACTAATTTTCCATACACGTCAAACATAGAGGTAGACATACGGTGAAATATCTATGTTTAGTAAAACTAAAATACAAAGTCATAATAAACTTAATATATATTAACATTATAATAATTGGAAATATTTTTCTCACTAGTACCTTACTACTTAGATATAGTACCTTACTACTTAGAGAGGTTTGTCAAATGGATTCATTTGATCTGCCAAAAGATAAAGTCGAAGTGATTTTTTGTTAGCATTTTAATAGGTGTGAAGGGGGCTCAATTGTAGGTATGAATGAGGAGTGTAGATGTTATGTCAATGTTTTCCTTATCTAAGAGGCTTTGAGCTAACCATTTGTAATTAATTCCTTCAAATGGAACCTCTCAACACCTAAATCATCATATTTTATTAAAAATGTGTTATTTTAGCAAAAATCAGCATGTCTAAAAAAGTGTAACCACTATTGTGAGGTCACCCAGAAAATTTGTCTTTTTAAAGATTTTATCCCCTGGTCATATGGATTTTTAGCCCCTAGTTCTTTCCAATCCCAAGGAGCTTAACTTTTGTCCCTATTTTTTTATTTTGGCAAAAATAATTTTTGGTGAACCTAAATATTTTTACCATAAAAATACTTTTATATACAAAAAAATTTTAATGAGGAAAACTTCTTTTTCTCGTAACTTTTGCTTAGTAATTCGAAATCGAGCATTCTTTTTACAAAAGTGGATATATTTTGTCATGAAGCGCACTATCATTATAAAGTGTCATTTTCATTTTTTAGGGGGTTTGGTTGTGAAGCACTCCTTCTATAAAGTGCCAAAAATAAGTGGGGAAAGATAAACAAAGCGGTGTTGTGTCTTTTCTATTTTTCACACTTCCTCACAAAGTGATCTTCATTTATGCATTCTACAAGCAACAATCTAAGCCTTGCAACATGGATCCTAATGTTGACCTCTACAACCCCTAACTCCTTTCGATTATCATGATTGGAAGCTAAAAGTAATTATTGTACTAAAGAATAAAGGTTTATATAGGGTAACAATTGGAGCAAAAAAAGAACCTAATGCAACTCAGGACAAAGAAATTTTGTTCAATAAGTGTGACTAAGCTTTTGGCATTTGATATTTAAACCTATCTCCGGAATTAGTATTTCATGTTGAGAACTCGAAAACACCAAACGAAATTTGCAAAGCTCTAAACAAACTATTTGGGACAATTGATGAACTTAGAAGTCATGTGTTGGAAAATCAACTCCTAGATATTAGTCCTTCCAAGTTTTCAACTTTAAAGAACTTCTTCACTAAATTTAAATCTTTGAATTTGTAATTAAAATATTGTAGAATTGACAAGAAACTACTAGGAGCAGTTCACCTCGAGTGAGATCTTGGAATATTGCTAAATTAAATTAATCACTAATTCAACTAATCCCAGCCTGTTAGATATCTTACATTCGATTAGACTTTATTTAAAAAAAAAGCTATTTGATTCAACCCACACAAAATTTTTAACAATCTATATGTTTAGGTAATATACTAGAAGATCAAACATTCTTTCTGATTTTCAATATACAATCCAAAAGATCAGCTTTAGGTTGGGAGATTCTCTTTGTCTACAAATCTAAACTTATTAGAGGAAACCGCTTCCCAACATCCGTTTCACCATCTGTATTTCTAGATAAAAGTCGACCTACAATTGAGGCAAGCCACAAACGTATACATCATGGCGAGAGCACTATGGAGAATTATATTCTAATCCCTTTGAACTTCGTTTGTGAGACTGCGCTGGTCATCGACACTATCGCTTGAAAACGAGAGACTATCTCAATGCCCCATGTTTACATTTGGTTACCCTCTTTCTCACTCCCTCAATTATTGCATTTCACCCGCACACCAAATTAAATAATCCCAAAACATGCACAGGTGATTTGGGATTGTGCAAAGCTGTATTCCCGGAGATACTTTCCTGTAAATTTTGGTAATGGTTCTTGAAATTTTCTACGGTAAAAAACGAGTTGCTGTGCATTAAAAGTATTTGGGGCGTTTTACTGTCCGCCTGTCTGAATTCTTATCCCGCATAAAGCATAAAATGGGTCGGTTGAATAAGAATCTACGTCTACGAGTGTCAAGAGATAATTGGAGGAGAGCTAAAAAAAGAAGTACTTAAGTACGTGTATAGCGAAAGCCCACTCCACTCCACTCCACTCCTAATATATTTCGGCTGAGCCCCGAGTTTGGGTACATTGGAATTGTGAAAATCTTCTCCTCTCTTGTCTAAAGACTTTGATTTTCTCTTGGGTGTTTGTCTATTTTCCTGTTTATTGCAAGATGGCGTGCACAGAGTTTAGGGATGTTTCAGTTCCTGTTCCTTGTGATGTGGAGGGGATTCTATGCATGGAAGGAGGAGAAGGAGAGGAGAGCTATGTTCGGAATTCTCAGGCTCCTGCTTCTGCCATTGATCTCTCAAAGCCATTCCTCAGCTGGGCTATCAGCAGCATGCGACTTCTCACCTCTGAAACTTCCTTGCGCATTGCTGACCTCGGCTGTGCCACCGGAACCAACACTACTTCCACTCTCGACTTCCTCATCGACTTGTTGAAGACAAAATATCAATCGGAAGCATCCTCAACTCCCGAATTTGAAGCCTTTTTCTGTGATCTTCCTTCGAATGATTTCAACACTCTTTTCCTCTCTTTACCACCACTTGAAGATGGCGTGGGGAGAAAGAGCAGTGGCAAGGCCAATGGCAATGGAAAGAATCGTTGTTACTACGCGGCTGGTGTTCCGGGGTCCTTCTACGACCGTCTTTTTCCCAAAGGAAAACTCCACATAGCCATCAGTTTGAGTGCTCTGCATTGGATGTCAAGGGTAATATGACTTAGATCTCTCTTTTTCTCTTTTCAACATTCACTCCAAGTCTTTGATTACTAATCCTAACTTGGTTTCAAGAAAATCTACAACCCACTTGTTAGATTTCAATTAGGAGTCACATAAAGATGGCATATTTTTATAGAGATTATCAGAATATATCAAATTCCAGCCTATAAATCTAACTAGTAGTTTTCCATGGTCTTTGTTATTCCCATTGACTACTTTCTTAAGAGACTTTCTTTTTGGATTTGGGTGGCTTTGATTCCATGTTCTTTCTGTTTTTATGATGGACAGATTCCCGAGTCTATTGTTGACAAGAACAGTCCGGCTTATAACCGAGGCAGAGCATGGATTGACGGGTGGGGCAAAAGAGGTGGTCGAAGCGTACACCAAGCAATCAGAAGAAGACTTGAAGTCATTCCTTCGTTGTAGAGCGGATGAGATGGCATCTGGAGGTTTGCTCTTTCTTCTCATGGCGGGCAGACAGAACTGCAAGCAGCCACAAAACCAACTAGGCGACCCAATTACAAGAGCAAAGCATCCTTTCACAGAATGCATGCACAACGCCTGGAATGACCTTCTAAATGAGGCTAGTATTCTCTTACAAACACTTGTATTCCCTTACAATACCAGCCATGTGCTTTTTAAGTCTTTAAATCATTCCATTTCTTTGTTTCTTCATTTCTTTTCTATATATATTGTATGGTAATAATGAATACTAGAATATATGGAACAACTTTCTAAATGAGGCTAACATTCAAAGTTTTCGCAATTCTTTCTTACAATTTTTTGAATAAAAAAAGAAAAAGAATTTTTTTTTTTAATGGTCCATCATACCAGCCATATGTTTTTAAGTCTTTAGATCACACGACCACTCCATTTCTTCATCTCTTCATTTCTTTTCTATCTATTTGTAGCTAAAAAGTCAAACAATTGTATACAATGGTGTTTAAAGATTATATATTGTATGGTAACAATGAATAGAAGATATTTTGTTGGGAATATAATCTCTTCATTTCTTTTATGCCTCTTCTAATATTTGTATAGAATGATATTGAATGACATAATTCATTGTATTATGCGTATCTTTATGCAGGGTTTGATCGACGAGGAAACAAGAGACTCTTTCAACATCCCTGCTTACATGCGAAGTAGGAAGGAAATTCGAGAAGCTTTCGATGAATGCAAAGCCTTCGATGTGGAGTGTATTGAGTTCCGAAGACTTATGGAGCACTCTAACGAAAAACAAGAGCAATGCATGAGAGACCCAATTTCATATGCCAAGACCAAAGCAAATCTTGTGCGGGCTACAATGAAACCAATCATTCACGCTCATTTGCGCTCTTCTTCTCTCACTGATACCTTCTTCAATAGATTTGAGAGGAGAGCATCTCACGATCAAACTCTACTCAACAAAATATCTTATTACGGTATCATCATTGTATTTGCTACTAGGAAATAGCTATAATAGTTAGACACCTTCCAGCTCCAATTAATAGATAGACATCCATTGCCAATAAGAGAATTCATCTGTTAAGAGCCCCACATTAAAGAGTTTGAAGTGTTTTATCCATTTAGTCAATAATATATTCTTGTAAGATACTTGGAAGTCTATGAATAAGAGAATTCATGTGTTAAGAGCCCCACATTAAAGAGTTTGAAGTGTTTTACCTATTCAGTCAATAATATATTTTTGTAAGATAATTTGAAGTCTATGAATAAGAAAATTCATGTGTTAAGAGCCCCACATTAATGAGTTTGAAGTGTTTTATCTATTTATTCAATAATATATTCTTGTAAGATACATTGAAGTCTATGAATAAGAAAATGCATGTGTTAAGAGCCCCACATTAAAGAGTTTGAAGCGTTTTATCCATTCAGTCAATAATATATTCTCGTAAGATACTTGGAAGTCTATGAATAAGAGAATTCATGCATTAAGAGCCCCACATTAAAGAGTTTGATGTGTTTTAACCTATTCAGTTAATAATATATTCTTGTAAGATACTTTGAAGTCTATGAATAAGAAAATTCATGTGTTAAGAGCCCCACATTAAAGATTTTGAAGTGTTTTATCTATTCAGTCAATAATATATTCTTGTAAGATACTTTGAAATCTATGAATAAGAAAATTCATGTGTTAAGAGCCCCACATTAAAGAGTTTGAAGTGTTTTACCTATTCAATCAATAATATATTATTGTAAGATACTTGGAAGTCTATGGGTAAGAGAATTCATGTATTAAGAGCCCCACATTAAAGAATCTGAAGTGTTTACATATTCAGTCAATAATATATTCTCATAAGATACTTTGAAGCCTAGGAGTAAGAGAATTCGTGTATTAAGAGCCCCACATTAAAGAATTTGAAGTGTTTACGTATTCAGTCAATAATATATTCTCGTAAGATACTTTGAAGCCTATGAGTAAGAGAATTCATGTATTAAGGGCCACACATTAAAGAATTTGAAGTGCTTACATATTCAGTCAATAATATATTTTTGTAAGATACTTTGAGGTCTATAAGTAAGAGAATTCATGTATTAAGAGCCCTGAATTAAAGAATTTGAAGTGTTTACAAATTTACTCAATAATATATTCTCATAAGATACTTTGAAGCTTATGAGGAAGAGAATTCTTGTATTAAGAGCCCCACATTAAAGAATTTGAAGTGTTTATGTATTCAGTCAATCATATACTCTTGTAAGATACTTCATGTATTAAGGGCCCCACATTAAAGAATTTGAAGTGTTTACGTACTCAATCAATAATATATTCTCATATGATACTTTGAAGACTATGAATAATAGAATTCATGTATTAAGAGCCCCACATTAAAGAATTTGAAGTGTTTACATATTCGGTCCATAATATATTCCCGTAAGATACTTTGAAGCCTATGAGTAAGAGAATTCATGTATTAAGAGGCCCACATTAAAGAATTTGAAGTGTTTAAGTATTCATTCAATAATATATTCTCATAAGATACTTTGAAGCTTATAAGTAAGAGAATTCATGTATTAAGGGCCCCACATTAAAGAATTTGAAGTGTTTACATATTCAGTCAATAATATATTCCTGGAAGATACTTTGAAGCCTATGAGTAAGAGAATTCATGTATTAAGGGCCCCATAGTAAATAATTTGAAGTGTTTACGTATTCAGTCAATAATATATTCTCGTAAGATACTTTGAAGCCTATGAGTAAGAGAATTCATGTATTAAGAGCCCCACATTAAAGAATTTGAAGTGTTTACGTATTCAATCAATAATATATTCTCATAAGATACTTTGAAGCCTATTATGAATAAGAGAATTCATGTATTGAGATCCCCTAATTCCATTTGTATATCAGTTTTTTCCTATTATGAATAAGAGAATTCATGTACTGAGATCCCCACATTAAAAAATAATTCCATTTGTGTCAGTTTTTTCTGTTTTCGATGTTGAAGTGTTTATGTGATAGAATGTGCATCACAGTGCATTATAAAAGCAATGGATAAGATTTCATCCACTGTCCCACAATTTTAACGTGTCAATGCAAAACTCTCACTTGCTAAAGTCAAATAAAACAAGAGATGAGCATTGAATCCTCAAACAATTAGTCTCTTAATCTATATCTCCAAGAGTATAAGTGAGAATTTGTCGATTGCAAATGTTTTATTCTTGTTGCATGGTGAATCTGTATAATTTGTAAAGGGAGGTCGGCGCAAACATATCCACAATTATACGTGTTGGTTAAACACATGGAAGCCATTGTTGTGAC